>JAGFPH010003302.1:19353-40566 GCA_018207615.1 Philaenus spumarius | reverse complement strand
GATCATCGTCTTGAAGAAGAACGTCTCCGATCTTCATGCAGACGGATAAACGAAACAGAAGAAGAAAGGGATCGTCGTCTGGGAGGAGAACTTCTACGAGCTTCATGCAGACGGATGAACGAAAGTGAAGAAGAGAGGAATCGTCGACTCGAACAAGAACGCTTCCGAGTTCTTAATCGCCGTAATAATGAAATAAAAAAACAACAAAACAGGCGCCGAGAAGAAGCTCGCCGTCGTCATGCACGAATTCGACGAGTTTCTGCAGCCAACCATCTCCCAACCTACAAGACTGCAACAACAGCAGATGTCGTATACTCAAGTCTTGGGCCATTCAACGTTAAGTGTATTCATGATGGCGCCTTACATTTCCCAGAAGAACGTGTAACAAACCAAACCAACATCAACTCATTCGGTGACTGCTGTTTGCATGGTCGAATATTACAAACACCAAAAACCTTCCCAAACGAACTGGCACTGCTGTTTGTTCGGCAACATCCCCTTTCTTCAGAATTTCACTCTAGAATCCGTAATATTGATGCGTGTTTCGCTCTGTCATCATTTAATGTAGCTGATGACAGAACATTTAACAATCGCGGAATCTACAGCTTTACGGCTTGCGGACTTATATACCACAAGATGAATGTTGCGGCCCAACCTGCACTAGATGCGGCTGGAAATACCGAACAGCCCCGCTATGGACAAATGTATTTTCTAGATGCAAACAAAGCGGTAGCAGAACGAACAAACCATCCGATCAGTGGTGGAATAAACCAGGATATTCTTAAACTTTTGGAAAAAATTATGCGTGACCAGAACCCGTTTGTACGAGGATTTATGATGATGCGGGAAGTAGTCGACGAAGCTAACCAACTGTCAATTGCTTCCGGAATTGTACCTCCAAAAGTGCACATGTTGATTACAGCCCGTGAAGGTGACGACCCAAGACGTTTCAACTCATCAACGTTTAACGAGGTAGCAGCTGTCATCACACTAAATGCTGACCAAAGCTTTCCAGAAAACGAAATGGTAGTGAGAGAAAGATGAAAGGATATTATCACGCTTAAGAACACTGACAGCCGCATAGAGCCGTTTAGCTACCCACTTTTTTATCCACAAGGGAATTTTGGATGGTCTGTTGGACAACTGCTGCAGAGGCCGTATCCAAGCCGACTGAGTATGACTCGATTAGAATTTGCTCAACACCGTCTAGCTTTTCGTCCAAATCATGCAAAGCCTCTTCCAGTGGATTGTGCAGGAACTGACCTAGACTTACGGCTCGTGACCTTTAACGCACTTCATTTTGGCGGCCGTCTTTTTCAGCAGTATGTCGTCGACACCTACATACGCGTGGAGCGTGACAGAATCCTATTTATAAAAAACAACCAGAAGAAGCTCATGGCTGAATCTTATGCCGGGGTGTCAAGCATGCTCAATGACTTGGCTGCTAAACAGGATGCAACTATTGGCGCAAAGGTAATTCTTCCGTCTTCATTTCCTGGATCTACGCGTTTTTACACAGAGCACTTCGAAGATGCAATGGCTATTGTGCGAAGGCACGGATCACCTGACTACTTCATAACAGTGACATGTAATCCAGAATGGCCAGAACTCCGACAAGCAGCGCAAATTGAATTAGGCAATGGAAACATTGTTCAGCAGTTGGCACAAGACCGTCCAGACCTCGTTGCACGAATTGCCAAGCTAAAATTTAGACATATTGTTGACGACATTATGAAGAAGCAAATACTTGGAAGGGCAACTGCGTATGTCTATACGATCGAGTTTCAGAAGCGTGGTTTGCCGCACATGCATTTACTAATAATTATGGCAAGGGACGATAAAATACAAAGTGCCGAGGAGATCGACGACATCATATGTGCAGAAATTCCCGAAAACGATGAAGAACTCCGACAATTAGTTCTAAAATGGATGACCCATAATCCTTGCGGTGAACACAACAACAAGGCACCATGCATGGTCATAAAAAATGGACGATATAAATGTCGCTTTGGCTATCCGATGGAACACCAGGAGTTTACGTCTCTCGTGGACGATAAAAAACCCAAGTACCGACGCCGATACATCCCAACATTGGACCCACACAATGAGTAATTTTCGCACGATCAAGCTGTATACCGCAAAGACAGTCAAGGGCGCAGAGTGACTAGAGATAACCGCCATGTCACTCCCTACAATGGATATATGTTAAAGAAGTACAACTGCCATATAAATGTTGAATATGTCGGTAGCATCCGAGCGGTGAAATATCTCTATAAGTACATTTACAAGGGACACGATTGTGCTAGAATAAAGATTACCGAGAACGGTAAACAGATCATGTATAATGAAGCAGAAACCTATGTCGAAACGAGATATATCTCCCCTCCAGAAGCATGCTGGAGACTATTTGGGTTTGAAATACAAAAGAAGAGCCACTCCGTCCAGCGCTTAGCCATCCACTTGAAAGGTCATTACCGACCTATCAACATGGCTCAACCCGAAGAAGATTTAACTGATATTGGTCAAAAGGGCTCGACACTTGAAGCGTACTTTCATCACAACGCGTCGATGAAAGAGAAAGAACGCCAAGGAGATCCAGTAAACTACTATTATTACTGGCGATGCCCAAGCATTACAGATGGATTGGAAAAGACAGCAAGTGGCAAGAGAGTTTGCGATGCTCAAATTGCATAGGCCGAATCCACACCGTTTGCCTCATCGCTCAACCCGAGCTATATTTTCTGCGAATGATGCTATTTCACGTGCATAACGCGACAAGCTTCAATGACCTATATTTTTGTGAATGGAGTACATCATGCAACATACAAGCAAGCATGTTTGGCCAGAGGACTCATTTATGACGACCAACAGTGGATTGAAGGCCTTATAGAATCTGCTTCCTCCAAGATGCCTCGAGCAATGCGTACACTTTTTGCACAGATCTTGATTCTAGGCTCGCCAGAAGACCCAAAACGACTATGGGAGATGTTTAAGTACGAATTGGCTGAGGACTTTATTCACGAAGCTCGGAATAAAGTTAACTGTATTGAAGAAGGAATTAATCAAGCATACAGGATTATCGCCTACAAGTTGAACAACGAAGCGACTGAAGGCCGAAATTTTAAATATTGGGTTACTCAATTTGGAATGGATGACATCGAACAGTACGACAATCCTATAAACCCAGAGTTATTTGAGGCCGATGAGTCAACTTCGCTTGGAGAACGAATGTACCTACGTTTGAATGAAAAGCAACGTGAAATTGTCGATGCCATCATGTTTGCACTTGACAACCAACAGCATACTGCAAAGTGCTTCTTTGTTGATGGACCTGGTGGTACCGGCAAAACCTTTGTGTACATTTGTCTCACCTCATTCGAGGTAAACTTAGGACAGTAAAGTGCATGGCATTTACAGGCATTGCAGCAATAAATCTTCCCGAAGGACGTACTTCTCACAAGACATTCGGTCTCCAAGTACCACTTACTTTCGAATCCATCTCATCCATAAAGCCAGGATCCGAAAAGGCAAACGAGCTATCATCAATCGATGTAATTATGCTAGATGTAGCACTAATGCTGCCTAAATATGGGTTAGAAAATATGGACCAGTTATTGCGAGTAATCGAACAAAACAATGTTCCGTTTGGCGGAAAGATTATGGTACTAGGAGGCGACTTCAGACAGTGCTTGCCCGTCCAGACCAGAGCGAATAAAAGTGAAATACTCGACCTGTCAATAAAGAGAAGTAACTTATGTCTGAATTTTACAATATTTACACTGGACCAAAACATGCGCCTCGACAGAGAAGAAGAAGAATTTGCAAAGTTCTTAATTAATTTAGGAGATGGAACCTTGCCGACTAATGAAATGGGAGAAATCGAATTTCAAGAGGATGTAGTCTCGAATGGAAACCTTATCGAAGAAGTATACGGGATTTGTTTTTCAATGGGTGACTATGAAGCTATGGTGAAACGAGCTATTCTTGCACCACTCAACAAGGATGAAGACAATATAAACAATAAAATAATTGACATGCTACCAGGGGAAGAAAAGATTTATGCAAGTTTTGATACCGTGAAGGACCAGCCAGATGGAGCGCTTCAATTCACTACGGAGTTTCTAAACTCAATTAATATTGCCGATCTACCTCCGCACAAGCTCAAATTAAAGATCAACTCTATAATTATGCTTCTGCGTAACTTGGATGTGTCCGAAGGAATGTGTAATGGAACTAGGCTTATAGTTACTGAGATGTGCAATAATCTAATCAAAGCCAAAATCATCACCGGCGAAATGGCAGGTCGCGAAGTTCACATTCCAAGGATTACCCTCGACTCCAGCAAGTCACAGCTAGGATGCACGATGCAACGTCATCAGTTTCCAGTGCGAGCAGCTTTTGCAATGACGATACACAAATCCCAAGGCCAAACACTGGAGTTTGTGGGGGTGAATCTACTTTCTCCAGTGTTCATGCACGGTATGCTCTACGTTGCATGTTCACGAGTCAAGCGTAAAAGTGGACTGAAAGTACATCTACCTCCAGAAAATGCACGTTGTAGCCGTAATATTGTATGGACAGAAGTGCTGAACAATACTAGAACAGTATCTTACAATTAAATTCAAAGTTTGTTTGATTGCCAGCTTAAACATTGCCATGACATTTTGATTGCTTAACATTTTTATCATAGGCAATGAGTATCGTAAAATAATTTTTTTATGTTTCCTTACATTTTGTTTTATTACATATGTTTAACAGTGTTAGAATGTTTAAAATAAAAAAAAAAATTTTTTAAATTATACATGTGTTTATTTTATGGATATTGTTTTAACCACCCAAGCAAACACCGAGCATGGCTCGGTCCCCCGGTACTGGTATATGATATTAAAGTTATGGAACTGTAAATACATTGTTAAGTTTTAGTTATTTAAGTATGTAAATATTTAATTCTATGTTGTCCCTCTTTAACGTGATATTTTTAGCTAGCTTACGCATTATTAACCTAAATAAAACACAATGCATCTAGAAGAAAATCTTTAGCAGTTAAAGCTCAAGAAAAGGAAACAAACGAGAACCAAAAATCCCGGAATCGCGGGAATTGCAAAATAATGTTTCACTGGCTAAACCTTGTGCTTACTGGCACACTATTTTTAACCTAAGCTCAAAACGACGTTTGTTATTTCAACGAGCGAGGTCTACTGTTCACAGAACTACTAGTGTAATCAAACCGGCGAGCACAGGTACCAGCTATAAATTTTGACTAATATTATAAAGAGGTAAAATTTGTTTGTTTGTTTGTATAATCTCGGGAACTACTGAACCGATTGAAAAAATAGTTTTGCTAATAAAAAGCTTCACTATCCCTGAGTAACATAGGCTATAATTCATTTTAAAAAACACATTTTTTATTTCAATATTTGTAAATATAGTTGGAAAAATCCTTAGGTTAGGCCTAGACTGATGAACCAACACATATTTCATTAATTTATTTACATTCATTACCATAGCAACCATTTAAATTAAATAATAGATAAAACAACTTGCTCTGTTATTTCCATTAACACCTGATTCCAAACTTTGGAGCAATTATTTGAATGTCTAACTTTTAGGTTAAGTTTTTATTAAAGTGCAGACCTGAGCCTTGCTGGTTATTTTAACCTTTATTATAACTGCTGTGATAAAATATACGAAATAATTTGATTTGGACATTTAACATTACTTACCATCTTTTAACTATATTTATGGTAGTGTGTGTGTTTTTTTTTAGCGATTTAGTATATTATTTTGTTTTTAATTCTCTGTACATATTTGGAATCTATGGAAGTAGCACGATGTTGATATTTTGAAGAAAAGTTGAATATCTTATATTTTACATGCTCAGAAAAACACGTAAGTGCTCTGGGATTCCTAGCTCTACAAAAGGTTGAGAGGCACTGCTCTAATCTAAAAACTCGTCAAATACAATCTGGCAACACCGCCCAAACAAGACAGCAAATAGTATTGAGTGAAGTCAACACGACTTTTACATTTGCAGTATTACTAAAGCCACACATGTGTGTCCCTTGACTTTGTTGTGGAATTAGTTTACATGCAGTGAAGAGAATAGAATATATTTCCTTACTGATATTTTATAAGCGAATTTCCGTAGGAAAGATGAGCTATTGCAGTGACTCTTATGATGAGGCCTAAGGGAGTAGTCAATAAGCACCGATTGTAATCCGTAGAACATGTTTTTGGATGTCATGAAAATTTTATATTTACGGTATATGTAGTCTATATATAAGTATTTATGTGTTCGCACTTTAACGGCATAATTTAACTTTCGATTTGGTCCAAATTTGGTACATGCATTCGCTTGGACCAGTTCGGTAGCCAAAAAATCCAACAACTAATAAATAGCACGTTTTTTGACCGCATGAATATACAAAATTTCGGAGTTTTTTCGTACTACAATGAAACTTTTTGGGTTTTATATAAAACAAATAAGTATAGGAGATTATTCTGCCCAAATTGTTTTACACGATATTACAGCCCATATGGGTTGCTTAAAAAAGATCAAAACGTAAAAAAACCGTAAAATTACCCGGTTCAAATACGCGGGGAGGTTTTAAATTGGGGAAAACTTCTGATGCGAGGCCGCAAGGTCGAGGTGCAAACTCGCCAAATGAGCTTTTCCGCTGCGAGCGGAACTTAGCAGCGCGTGAGCCGGGACTGCCGGTTGAGGTGTATGAAACAAACTCTACAAATATATTTCGTACACGCGGGCAGCTATTCAGCTCCTTCGTCAATAGACCAGTTTACCAAATAGTTAGTTGAACCTGTAAAACGTATACATTTAATTTTGGAAATCCCCCCAACTCAGCTGTTCAGCTGCGTGAAAGAATTATTTTCTTTAAAACAATAATATTCAAATATAATTTGCAATCTAGAAGTTATATTTACCCCTCAATTAGCATTGGAAAGAAATGATATCAGTAGCAAAGTTTGTATTAAACCCTACATTTAAAATTTTCACATAGCAAAATAGCATTCCAGTTTCAGTGTGTTTTCGAAGAAACTTGATAATCAATAGCGACACATGGGTCGCAAAATTCGGGTCGTATACAAGGTTTGGATTTTTAACGTTATCGGCTGTTTTTATTAAAAACAATGTTCTGCTTACCCAGTAAAATTTCAAACAGAGTATTAAATTTGGAAATAAATCTTAATCCAATGTTTCTATATGTATTAAACATCTGATAATGTATTCTATTTAATAATGTCTGATGAAGCTCGTTTTGAGCTGTGGTAACGTAACACGCAAAATTAATTATCGTTAATGCTCAAGAAAGAATCCGTCAATGACCTCTGCATAGTGAACATGTGACTGTATGGTGTGGTGCTACACATTTTGAAGTGGAGGGAATTATTTCTTTGCAGATGAAAACTGCGAAAGAGTTACTGTGAAAAAGAACTGTGCGTTGAAATTATTCAGAAAGTTTTATTGTAACAGTTTTGAATAGAAATAAACTCGTTAGGGTACCAGCAAGACTGTGCACACGACAGATATGTCAACGACTATTTACGGGGCATCTCATTTCACGTTTTGGTGATGTCACTTGGTCTGCCTGGTCTTCGGATCTAACTGCTTGTGATTTTTGGTTGTTTGGCTCCCTTAAGAGCAAAATTTGTGTTGCAAAACCTCACGAAATTGTTGATTTAATGAACTGCATAAGAAATGAAGTTGCAATACCAATGACCATGGTACGTCCAGTAATTGCAAATTTTCAGAAAAGATTAGAAAAATGCGCGGATGTTTTTGGGAACACCTACACCCGATTCCACGTTTACCGAGCAGTACAGAGCGCCCATAAGCCATGTTATCCATACGACAGTCTCAGCGATAATAGCCCACTAAAAAACACCAACTCCCATGCAAAGCTCGGTCAGTTGACGCAACCCGCTTGACAATAAAGTGATGTTCGCTGTAATGGTAGTAGTATGTCTATTCTCCTGTAAGACCTGTAGTGCACGGTGAACGTGGAATCCAGTGTACGTGATGTTATATCCCATAAATGAAAATGGCTTAGCTATGTACATATTTTGATTATTTTAATAAATTATAAATGTTATTTCCTATAACGTTATTATATTTCAAAAACCGACAGGTTTTATTGGACCAACCATTACTTACGGTTAAGGTTTACGCCTTTCCAGCAAGGGTGAGAAATGTCCTTGAATCCGCTTTATTTCGGAGACCTCATTCTGGTTTTGGTACAGCTGGTTTAAACGTGTACCATACTTTATCGCTAAGAAAGTACATACATGGAATTTGTTCGAGATTTTTAGCACTGAAAGGTTCAGGTAAGTTCTGGTTCCATTGATAATTTGTATTTTTAATTTGAAAAATAACAATAGTTTATCAATACAGGGTTAGAGTTATCATTAAAGGAACAAAGTTAAGGAAAATCTTGCATTTAAACGATAGGTTACGAGAGTTCCTTAGACGCCTTCACCATTTAATATTAACAACATTTTAACCATCCAGTCTGCAACACCTGCACGTAATTGATGTACGAACTTTATTATTAATTACAGTTTTCAAAAAAGTTTAATTGTCAATTAGGTATAAAAGTCGGATAACTTTTTTAATTAACAAAATTAGGCGACTCGGGACAATGTTTTCACGAAAACAAACTTCCCATAAAATATAAAATTCTTTAATAGAGTGAAGGAGGGTTTATAACGTTACATTTATTTAATAACTTTACAATTTTCTTAATAGTTTATCTTTTATTTCTACACTAGGGACTTTGCCATTGCTCGCTTCGCTCGCCAACCTCTTTGGTGGCATATAGATAATGGAAAACCACAATATTTCTAATTTTGTTCATAGTTTTTCTATTCATTGTTGACAACCTTAGAACTACATTTATTTTACACTTATTTATGAGTGGACGTAGAGAGCTGACCTGATGATGCTGCCTGTAGCTGTGAAACATGTAGCCATATAAATAAGGTAACGCAAAACTATAGACTACAGCTGACAATCAATAAATAATAGAATATACATACTTTTTACATTATTTTATGTTTTTAATAGGATTTTTTTATGGAAATGATTTATTAGGACAGAGACACTTGCTTCTAAGTTGGGTGGTGGGGGTAGCTGTGACCTGTACATATTGAAAGACATAGATCGAAATAGACACGCAATATCACCAATATTTGCACACAAATCCATAAGGGGCTCCGGAGCGCCCTATCTCAGCAATGTTAAAAATACAATATTTAAGGAATATTTTCTCAGAAACTACTGGATCAAAATTTAAAAAATGTTATCAGTGTGTTAGTACTACTTAAATACAAAATTAAACATGAGGGTTTTGCAATACAAGCATTTGAATACATTTTGTCATTATTTTTATAAAATAATAGAATTTTGACCAGTTTTTGCCATATTTCTCAGTCATAACTTAGAAATGATCACTTATATTACAAAATGCTCTCTTGTTAAGCCACGATGGCCGTGATTGTTAAGTTGTGGAAGCTTTATAAATCGTCATGGCAACCATCAATGGAAAAAGTTCCGGATTCAATTCCCAATGACCCCGAATAATTTTCTAAATGGTTTCTTAACAGACATCATTGACTGGGGTTCGGATTCCACTTAAAACTGTAGGTCCCATCTTTATTAGCCTTAAAGTGCAAAAAAGCAAAACGTTAAAAAAATACAAAATGCTCTCTTTAAAACCTGTAGTACTCCATTAAACAACCCCTGAAATTTTCAGATCATTATGTTAGATAGATTTTGATAAAATGCTCCTTTTGTGAATAAAATATATTATTTTCGGAAAACATGTTTAAAGTTTTACTGACATATTTAATACATACCCAGCCCCATATGCAGGGTTGCCATCAGCTGAATATCATCAAAGACTGTATAATCAGGTTAAGCACTACAGAAAAAGCTAAATATCCCTACCAAAATGAAACTCACCATAGGCGGCAATTTGAATTATTTTCAAATTAAATAAATCATATCAAACTATTAAGAATATGATACAAAATTTGTCTTATTCTCATGTGAGATACAAAAAATGTTTCGAGAATGTACATTTGTCTTATTCTCAACGTATTTTTACCCACTTGGAGTTGAGATACAATAATAAAGTTAGGCTTGTTTTAAGGCTAAATAAAAGGGCTAAACAAATAAAAAATAAAATTTTAGGTGCTCCAGAGCCACTTAAATTTTGTACATTATTTTTATATTGTTAACAGGAATTTTAAATATTTTCGGAATAAAAAGTATCCTAAAATATTCTCTGAAAAGTCCTCTACATGTTAATGAAAAGTTTCGTCAAAAACGGTTCAGCCATTCCAAAGATTAGCCCGGCCAAGCAAACATACAGACAAAAAATGTATACATTTGTGTTTAGATTTTGGTAATGTGTGAATAACCATTATGAGCTTAGAAAAAGGTTCAGACAGACACTTCAATTTTATTTATATGAATAGATGACGATAACAAACCACGTATTTATCTGTATATTCTTAAACTAGTGATGAGATGATCGAACGATAAATAATCAATCATTCGATTATTAACTTTTTCGATCAGCGATTATCTTAAAATAACTCGATTATTTTGGCAATAGGTTAAACATTACTCGGATGATCGAATGAATAGCTGCCGTTACTAAGTAACGCTGATATAATTGAATGGTCTTGTAAATAATTCGATCACGCAGCTGAACCGCTGACGTGAGTTGAGCCAGTTACTAAAATTAAAATTATTAATTTTAACAAGTCAAGTAGGCTATTACCAGTAATGATAATACATAAAATACTAACTCGTAGCTCCTCCTTCTATTGCTAGTTTTTAAAATTATTACACAGTACACCGTTAACGTAAAGATGACATTCTCCTCCTTGAATGTTCACTCTATGCACAGCTCAAGTCTCCGGCAATAAATCTTGTGAGTGACGTCACAGGTGTACTGCCACTCTGCGATGTCTGGAAGACATTCTCTGAGCATCATTAATACTTGCTGACATAACTTGCACACATCAACAGTGACAGAAGTTACTAATGGAGTAATGAAGACGGGGGAGCAGGGTAAACGGAACACCAGTTACTAGGTTGAAACCTGCGACGGATGACTTTAACCACTGCGCTACTCTCTTTTCTTTGTACTTATATTGTTTGTTTTGTTTTTTTTTTTAATGTTACTGTTTTTCAACAAAATAGAAGATTAGTATGAAAAATATTCTTAAATGTAATTTTACTATTTTAACTCCTAAAACAAATTTACAGGATTAAGAAGACCTTAACTATCCATTATTGTATTTGTAGCCATATCCGATTGCTATTATATATAATATTATTATTTATACTTGCCTTAGCAATCCTTTTTAAAGTCTTTATATCGTTTACAGCTGTTTCACCTTTTCATTTTCAGGCATCATCAGAACTAATACACAAAAAACACACTTCTCACAGTTACACTTATTAACAGATTAATATGACATTTAACACACAAACAAAAAAAAACGTAAAACAACATTTGGTGAAACATTTAAATCACTTGTTGAATTTATTCGAATCACAGTATGCGACTATCATCAAGTCTTTCATATCACAAATAAATGTTTCACCAAGTGTTGTTTTATGTTTTTATTTATTTATGTGCTAAATGTCATATTAATCTGTTAATACGTGTAAATGTGAGAAGTGTGTTTTTTGTGTATTTGTTCTGATGATGCCTGAAAATGAAAAGATGAAACATCTGTAAACGATATAAAGACTTTTAAAAGGATTGCTAAGGCAAGTATAAATAATAATATTACCTTAACTAGTCCCTAAGTAAACCTAACCTGACACAAAAAGGCAGGTAGAATTAGAATTAGAATTGCCTTTATTTATTGTGGGGCGAAGATTATGACTATCTAGTCCTCTCTACCACCTAACCCCATTATACATAATTAATTACATTACATAGCCTACATAAAAATTATAATAGTAAAACAACAACAACTAAATAATAAGAATAAGAATATTAATAACAGAAAATTAAATTATAAATTAATATTAAAACATTGAACTAAAATACATTGAACAATTTTTAAAATAAAACAAGAAAAAACAAACTAACAGAAATTGGTATTTAAATGAACAGTTAGCTGGACATTACATTTTGAAACACAAAAATGATCAATTATACAAAATTATACACATTCACAAAACACAAAAACACATTCATTCATAATACAAATAAAGCAGACTTCACAAAACAAGATAAGCAACATTATATTACTAAATAAACTAAAATGCATAATTATCCTACTTATTATCCTTACAACTGTATTGAAAAAAGAAAACTAATCATTCCATCATATCCCAATGCAAGGTAACTTGATCCATTTTACTCAACAAGAAAGTCTTCTTCTGGAAGATTTTACATGTCTGTCAACAGATTTAATTGCTTCTGGAAGTAAGTTCCATAAGTGACATGCGGACACAGTGAAGGATTTATTATACATGATGGTACTATGTAGCTGTATAACAAGCAAAGTGGAATCTCTTCTAGTGCTCTCTGCACTGATATCGGAGGTAAAAACAAACCTTCCAGCCAAATAACTAGGTAATTAAAATATGAAAAGATCGCAGGTGGTTAAGTTTTAAGATACCAAGTTCTTTATAGTAAGGAGTTATATGGACATCGCGTTTTGAACTAAAACTAAATCGTATGCAGTAATTATGTGTCCGCTGCAATTTTTTGGCCAGAACTGCAGACATGTCATTGACTACGGTGTCACAGTAAGCGAAGTAAGGAAATATTAAGGATTTTACTAGGATGCTTTAGTTTGGAGCGGTAAGCAGTCTTGCATTTTTTTCAAGGAGTGCATTAAAGCAAAAACCCTGTTACACGTCTCTGTCACATAATCACTAAAATTCATTCTAATCAATAGTTACTTCTCCAAGTCTTTCATTTTATCATAGTGTCCAAAAAGTCATTGTAAAAACTGAATTCTAGGAAACGCCGTCATGTCTGTTGCATTAAGTAATCGAGGATATTCTAAAATGATCGGTTTTGTCATAGCCTGTTGATTAAAAGTCCACTTTTCTTAGCCCACAGGATAACATTTTCCAGATCATAATTCACATTCTCCACTGATCTGTCAACATCACCAATTTTAAAGTTAAAATATATTTGAACATCAGCGTATAGATGAAATTTACAGTATTTTATAACAGAATGAATATAATTAATGTACAAACTAAATAGTAAAGACCCTAAGACTGAGCCCTGTGGAACTCCAGTACAGACATCTTTAAAACTTGACCTATCATTACCAACAGCAACGCACTGATTTCTTCCAGAAAGATAAGACTGTACCCATGCAATGCACATAGGTGCCAATACCATATTTCTTAATTTAACATTGAGAAATGAATAATTTACGAAATCAAAAGCTTTAGAAAATTTTAACTAAGGATAGTTAGTTCTCGGCGATCCATTGCTAACCTAACATATCCGTTACCCTGGTAGGACTGTCTCCAGTTCTAAAACCAGGTTGCAGTAGACTTAGTATACTATTTGATTCCAGGTGTTTAGTCAATTGTTGTTGCACTATAAATTCCAGACATGTATATACTTATAGGCGATATACTTATAGGTCTAATATCAGAGGGACCTAAAGGTAGTCGTAATTTTACAGAGCATTTTTCTACAGAAACTTCAGCTTATTTTCCATACATTTCTGCATGATAAGTGAAGAAATAGCTCTACCACGCTGCTAGCTAAACAGCTGACGTGAGTTGAACGAATTTACAAAATTAAGTTTATATTTTTTAGGGTTTTAACCAACTTTTTGGGAAATTGGTCTACCTACAAAGGACCTGAATAGCTGCCACGAAATATATTAGTAGAATGTGTTTGCACCTCAGCCTCCAATGATGGTTCACGCGCTGATTCGTCCCACTCGCAGCGGAAAACTGTCTAGTTTGCCCCCCGACTTTTGCTACCTCATAATACAAACTGTTTCGCTTCAATCAGGTCAACTTAATTAGCCCATTAATCCAAAAGCATCTAGACCTATCATCCCCGACTGAGTAACATCATGTTTCCTGATTTTGATTAAAACTCATTCCTGCCTGGAAGATTAATATCCGTGTTGTTTAAGTACATCGTTCCGAAAATAGCCAAAACGTGATCACATTTAAAATACAGAAATGTCCTTTTTATTCCCTCTCTCTCTGAGCAGTTTAAAGTGTCCATTAAAAGTTTGTGGACTGATCCCAAGAAAGTTATGTAAGTGCGAGAATAAAGCGATATTTATGTTCTGTGAATATAAACAGCTTTCTGTCAGAAGTAAGTGAATTGATGTCGAAGAAAGTTTTGAATACTAAACGGAAACACCACTGATTTTTTTAATACGATTTGACTTTTGAGCGAATTTCCATAGGAAAAAATAGCTATTGCAGTGACCCTTATGGTAAAACCTAAGGTTGGGAATGGTCAGTGAGCACCGATCATAGTCCCCAGAACACGTTGTATTGTGTCATTACAAATTGTACTACAGTACATACGTTTATATGTGTTCGCACTCTACACACTGTGTACACACAGTCGCTTGGACCAGTATCACATTTTTTTGCCAAGAAGACGGTAAAATATGTTCGAGATATTTCGTAATAGAATAAAAACTTTATTGGTTTTATCTAAATAAATAAATGTAGTTATTAATAATATTACGTTAATAAGGTCCGTCACGTGATTTCTTGTCGTATCATTTAAGACGACATGTTTCGGAGCCCTAACTCCATCATCAGGTCTTAATCACTCCAAAGAGATCGTTGCACATTAAAATAAATAGGTAATATACATATATGCAACACTAACACATATAAACAAAAGCTTTACTACAATCTTATGCAAAGGTATTTTATTTACAGTCCCCGGAACAAGAAACAAAATTGTTAAGAAGCTCCCAATAAATGATATTTTCACCATCCATGTAAGGTTTTTGCGCAATTTCTTCCACTCATAAGCCCGAGTGAAACTTGTGAGCTGTATCATTCGAAAGGCAATTAAATTTACTATAATCCTGTGCAAATGTATTTTAGGAACAGTTCCCGGAAAAAGGAACAAAATTTTTAGGAAACTCCCAATAAATGATTGTTTCATTACCCATGTAAGATAGTTGCGCAATTTCTACCACTCATAAGCCCAAGTACAATTTGTGAGTTATATCTTTCGAAAGACAATTAAATTTAATGATATAATCCTGTGCAAAGGTATTTTGGGTGCAGTTGCCGGAACAATGAACAAAATTCATAGGAAACTCCCGATAAATGATTTTGTTCACTATCCATGAAAGATAAAGCCCAATTTCTACCATTCATAAGCCCGAGTACCATTTGTGAATTCTATCTTTCGAAAGGCAATTAAATGTATTATAATCCTGTTCAAAATCATTTTTGATACAGATCCCAGAACAAGGAACAAAATTCATAGGAAACTCCCAGTATTTAATATTAGTTATTCCCTGATGAGAAAATTAGGCTGCAGTAATACGGCAGTGCTGCTTACGTTTTTTTTCATTTTCATATACACATATATGTGACATGTATATCACACAATATTGGGCAGACAGCTATGAAGTGCATATAACATCCTCTTCTTCTCCCCTGTTACAAAGAGGACAGAGCTTCTGACATCATACTTATTTAGATAAATTGCCTCAGTCCTTGCTTTACATAACCACTTAATCAAACGAAAATTCTCACTATTGCACAAGTAAGCAGTATTTAGGCCCAATTCTTTATATAGTAACCGTGCACTACTTTTAAATCTCAACTCTTTTTTTTCCATCAGTTTCCTTTTATTCCGTTTAGAATGTTATTCATTTTAAACGTATCTAGTGCAAAACATGAAATAGATAAACCATAGGTTGTACATAAGTGTTGCCAACCGTTAAACCAAAATATTTGTTTTTACAATTTCCTTTATTAATACGTTATTATGCCTGTCAGCAGTTAAATTATAGCATTTCTTGATATACCGTAAATGTAACTCAAGGGAGAAAACAGAAATCAGCTCCTATAAAAGCGAGTGTACGGTAACATATTATATAACAGCTGATTTCACCCATCATCTGTAATACTTCAACAAACCCAGTGCAGATTATAGTTTGGGGTTATGTTTACAACTTCAATCGATAGTTTCTTGTGAAGTGGTTTTTTTTTAAATGAGTTATAGAACTAACGTATGCTATAATATACGTTACAAATTTGTTTTGAGGTTATAAACTGTATATAAATACAACTTTTTATCATCAATATATTTGTTTATACAAATTTATACTTATCCGTTTAGTTTCGGAAACATTCGAACATCTTCGTATATAACATATAAACATATTAACGTAATTACATATTATATTAGGACAGTATTATAATCCTTATTATTGTACACATTTACCGAGTTAAAAATCCCCGTCGGCATAGTTAGGTAGAGGCATAGGCCTAGATAAGTAGGCCTTAATGATGTTTTTAAATAGTTTGTTTTTTAAATGATGTTTTCTGACGTGTATCTAATTATTCAGCCTGAGATTTTTCACGGGGGGCTTACTAGTGGGTAATAAACTTGTCTTAATGTACAAAGAATAATTTGTCGTATTTTTTGGCGGACCAAACACACTTTCAGTATTCCACAATTATAGACACTGTTAAGTTTATTTTCCTAGAACAGAGTTTAGCCAGAAGGCAGGAAAAGCTTAAACTCGTATATTGCCATGGTAACACAATAAGCTTTACGCTATCACAATGTGTGTGCATGTTGTCTGACCTCACAAAGAGCGAATATATCCAGGACAGCCGTTACCAATGTAGCTCGTGAACTAATAATTCTGTTAGAAATTTTAAACATTAACTTTAAAATCTCTAACTTTTTCGTGTATTCAAAATTTTATTTTTGGAGTGAAAACTTCTTTAGACACACCGAGCACTTTTTAGATGAGGTAAAATATAAAAACTCTATAAACGCTACACGCTTAAAGTGAGACGCTTTGAGTCTTTGATTTCGTCGAGGATTTATTCTTCTTCTTTGGATTTACACACGTACTAATATAAACCACAAGTTTAATGTAACAGCTCGTAGTTAAAGAAGAAGAAATCGAAGAAATAAAATAGGCAGTGGTAAAATCAAAGCCTTAAATTCAATAGCAATGTGGGTTTAGTCACGTAACGCTACCTATGAAATGGACTTTGTGCTTCCTCATTTCGTAAAATGTTTTAAAATAGTTTACTTGGTAATCCCGCTGAAATGGACATTGCACTTGGTAATACCCTGAAATGGATATTGCACTTTCTAATTTTGTAAGTTGTGTTAAATTGGTGTAGGCTACTTGGTGATACATATAAAATGTGCATAGTGCTTTCTATTTTTGTATGTATAAATTTAATATCTTAGTTGCTATGGTAATGAATATAAATGCATTGAACGTGTGTTTTTCAGTATAGGCATAACCTAAAATAAGGTTATTAAAATTCTAAAACAAAATAGCTGTTTTATTTTAATATTTAACAACATAATTATTACATTAAAATTATAATAAAGTAAGCCTTTCTCAGACCAGAGTTGTTTCAGTATATAGGTCGAAACTAAAATGGGGTTTATATTATTATTTGAATATAGATTATTATGTTATTTTTAGGTTTAATCTTTAAATGAAACAAGATAAAAATAATGATCAGATTTCGGACTAAACCAATATAACAATTTATATTCATGAAAGTTTTCACTTCTGTCGGCAGCCCCGCGACTACTTTTTTTTTTTTTTTTTTTTTTTTTTTTTTGTAGTCCTATTCCCCCTATCTTATTTATGAGCCCATTTATGACAATGGGTAAGTTTTTTAAGAAATTAAATTTAAAGAAAAGGATTAATTAGAAAATAATTTGTTTTTATAGAAAATAAAAGTTTTATGAGTCACAATTGAAAATTTGTATTAGCGAATTTCCATAGAAAATATTAGCTATTGCGGTGACTCTTATGGTGAGACCTATTGTCAGGAGTAGTCAATAAGCACCGATCATTGTCCCCAGAACACGTTTTGGAGGGTCATTTAAAATGTTATATGTATATATGTACATATGTATTCGCACTTTAACGGCCGCATCTTGGTCCAATTTTTACACACGTTCATTTTTTTAAGTGGCTAGGACAAATTCATTAGTAAAAGAGTTCTTGACCGTAAGTAGAGGTTTTTAGGGATTTTTCGTACTAGAATGTAATTATTTTTTTAGATTTATCAGAAAATAAATATATGAGATTACTCCGCACATTTTGCTTTTTACATGACCTTATAGTTAGTCTGGTTCTCCCAAAACGTAAAATACCATAAAAGTACTCGGTTCAAATCCACGAGGGGCAGTTTCTGTTTCTGTCGAGTGAAGCGAAGCAGTCCAAATTCCTAGTCCACAAGGTTGAGATTCAAACTCGTAAAGCGAGTTTTTTTCTCTACGAGCGGAACTAAGCAACGAGTGAGACGGCGCATTAAACTGAGGTACAAACAAATTCTACTAATGTATTTAGTACACGCAGGCCAAATACGCACTCAACGCATTCGTGAGTAGGCTATTCGAATTTCAAAATAGTGGGTTGGTGCTATAAAACATGTTAACTTAATTTTGTAAATTCGCTTAACTAATGCCAGCGGTTTAGCTGCGTGGTTGAATTATTTCATTGTTGAAATCTGTTTTGTTTATTGTTGTGGTTAATGCTCTGTGTACGAAACTGCTGTAGGCTGCTAAAAAGGGGTGGTTGGAAGAATTGTGGATGGTGTGGTCAGTTTACGTTCGTTCTCTATTTATCTCTAACATCTCTATATATTATAAAAATGAATTCTTCTTTGTTACTTTGTTTCCTTTGTCCTCTATAGTTTCAACAACTATTCAACCGATTTCATTAAAAATTTCACAGTTTATCCATATTATTGCCAGGAGTGTTTAGAAGTTAAAAATACTATAGTCTAAGGGATTGAAATGAGGTTGCTACACCCATCCAATAAATATAATTTAAACTAACTTTCTACAAGCTGTAAAACAAAATTTATGCCATATTATTTTGATGGTAAATAAAAACCAATTTGTAATTTAATTTAAGTAACTTAAGTCAAAGGGATGAAATGTAATAACTACCCTTAAAATTAAATAATAATCCAAACACTTACTTTTTCTATATTTTCAAAAACTTTAGTTTCACTAAAATTTCACAATTTACACACATTATAACTATGATTTTTTAGAGAACATGGTAAATACAAACACATAGATTTAAA
Organism: Philaenus spumarius; assembly: GCA_018207615.1. Lineage (NCBI taxonomy): Eukaryota > Metazoa > Arthropoda > Insecta > Hemiptera > Aphrophoridae > Philaenus > Philaenus spumarius. Next base: position 21,242 of record JAGFPH010003302.1, on the reverse strand, counting down.
TGGTGTAGCTATTACTATACAATAAAAATAAATTATTATACTAAATCCTACAAGCTATAAAGTCAAAATTATTTAATAGTATTCTTAATTGATATAAAACAAACATTTTCAATTCGATTACTTAAGTCAAAGGGATGAAATGGAATTACTACCCTTAAAATGAAATCAAGCAAAACAAAACACAGTCGGAACCACTAGTAGTTGATAATAATTATAACCAGTCCAGTGAGGCAATCAATGATGATTAGCATACAGAATGTTCATAAAGTCCCTTTAACCCTGTTTATTATTTTTGTTATTGAAAATAAAGCAACTAAACTTTGAATAAATCTTGAATTGCATAACAGGATAGATCTTTTTTCATATCTAAACCTTTATGATTTTGGGGGCTTGAGGGGGTAAGCCATTTCAAATATAAAGGTAGGTCATGTAATGCACCATTGAAAAGCTTATTGAAAGAGAAACAGAATTGCAGAAACTAGAGCTTAGTATCTTGCTTCATTTCAAGGTAATGGACAATCAAAGTTCTGGAAAATGATATTTTTATCATATTATCAAAGCAGGTTGGTTATTAATTTGTTAATATTAATAATAAGTAGGTTGTAATTTTGTTATGTTATGTTATTTTCCGGAAATTGATTGTCTATTACTTTAAAACGAAGTAAGATATTAAGCTCTAGTTTGCGCCATTGTGTTTCTTTTAATAAGCATTTCAATGGAGTATTGCATGACCTACCTTTATATTTGAAATCGTTAACCCCCCTTACCACCCTAGGCCTCCTAAAATCAAAGAGGGTCGGATAAATATGTCAAACCAATTGTCCTGTTATGCAACACAAGATATATACAAAGTTTTGTTAACTTATTTTCAGTGACAAAAACAATGAGGGAGTTAAAGCTACTTTATGAACATTCTATATCGAGTACATGTTTTAAGTTAAGACTTATCATCAACTGACAGTATGAACTTAACTAATCGTAAACAATTGTCCAAGTCTCCGTACTCCCACAGCTCAGCACACTTCCATACAACTAACAGTCAAGTGATATTGCGAAATAAATGTACCAAACGACTGTTTAATTGCTCAAACAAATTAAATACGTGTTAAGCACTTTGTGATTATCTTTTAACGACCGACGTGCGAAGGGATATTTAATGAAACCAGGAGAAAAAGGATGTTTGGTCGTTTAAGCAAACATTTTAAAATACTAATTTCTTTTTTTGTTTCATACTACACGTTTCTCTTATTCAGGAAAATTAAATACTTGAGAAACAAAATTAAATCCAGGCCCTTGTAGACGAGGTGTAAGCTACTTCGTAAAGAAAAGTTGATTTGTGGTCGACGACAACCTAGCAGTTACTTTTCCTTATAAAGAAAATATACAAAGGACTTTATAAAGCTTTACATGTTTCCAAATAATTCAACTTAAACTTTTTTTTTATTTGAAGTTGTTGTCAAATTTAAAATTGTTTTCTAAATTTAGCATTTCAAACCTGCCGTTTTATTTCACTGAAAGAAGCATTATAGTGGGTGGAATAACCTTCAACAGTTGTCAAATATATTGTCAAATATTAAGCCTAAATTTGAAAAAATACTATATTAAAAAAATTTAGTGCTTTTACATTTCCAGGCTATCAGCTTACAAGCTTTTTTCAATTATAGTTCCTAACAAATTTGTATAATTACAAGACTGTGGCACATCTTTAAAGAGAAAAGTCTATATTTTAAGATACGGTTTTTAATAGGTTTCGACAAGTGTCATTCAAAACAGTTGTTTCCAGCAATTGCAGCAGTTTCAGCAAAGGTAGTAGGGTAACATTGTAACATTTAAAGAAAATAGACATCTGAAATTTGGATTTTAAACGTGCCGTTTTATTCCACTGCAAG
>JAGFPH010003301.1:132920-147038 GCA_018207615.1 Philaenus spumarius | reverse complement strand
CAACTTACGAAGTGAGAAAGAATAATGTACATTTTTAACGCAACTTAGAAAATGAGGAAGGACAATGTCCATTTCTAACACAACTTACGAAATGAGGAAGCACAATATCCATTTCAGAGGTATTACCAATCAAACTGTACATTGTGTTAACGTTAACGGAATAAGCCCATGACGTAGGACAATCTGTTACACTTATATACCCAACTCAAATATACTAAATAAGCAATGCGATTGTGGCCCTACCGGCTAAGGCGCTAGTATATGGTGACGTACTCTACTGGTTCGAATCTCGGCAAGACCAAAACTTTTCTCAAACAGATGGAATAGAGCGTTTCACTTCAGGAGCGTTTCACTTTAAGAGCGTTTCACAAAATGCATGGTAAAACGCGTGACGGTAAAACCCAATTAACCCCCAGCAACAAGAAAACTATATACTCTGCTATACAAACACGTATACACATTGTTTACACTTCAAAAATTGTGACCGTCCCGATTTGCCGACTTACCAGAGTTATGTTTGTCCGGCACTTTGGCGTTCACTTCGGCCTCAAACGCGTTCAAATGCTCCAAGAAGTGTGCATTCTGGGGTACACCTTCGTTCTGGAAGTACAGCTTGCTATAGTCCTCCGAATGGTTGTAAGTAGCGTAAGTGTAGTTGTAGATCTTGGGCGCCAATCCGGGAGAGTAGAGGATGGTGACCTGGTTCCCTCTGAACTCGTCGTTGTCATTGATGCTGATACCAAACTGTTTGACCAGTTCTGTGAAGGAAATGTTGAAGACCTTCTGGCAAGTGCATGTCGGTATGTTCCAGTAGACGTTGTAAGGCTTAGATCTGCAAAGTAGAAAACATGTACATGTAGTGAAACTCTTTATAAATGTTTGTCAATATTTTACGACATGCGACATGTTTCGCCGTTATACTGATGCCATCTTCAGGCTGAGATAAAAAACAATATAATGTAATTTATATATATAAAAGCGAAATACCACTCACTCACTCACACACTCATCACGATTTCTCAAAAACTACCGAACGGATTGAAATGAAATTTGGTATGTAGCTTCCTCTAGGGCCATAGGTGCTCACTAAGAAAGGGTTTGAAAAAATTCGAAATTTTAGGGGGGTTTGGAGGGGTCAAAGTTATTAAAAAACGATTTCTTCAAAACTACCGAACGGATTGGAATGAAATTTGGTATGTAGCTTCCTCTAGGGCCATAAGTGCTTACTAAGTAAGGGTTTGAAAAAATTCGAAATTTTAGGGGGGTTTGGGGATCAAAGTTATTAAAAACCGATTTCTTCAAAACTACCGAACGGATTGGAATGAAATTTGGTATGTAGCTTCCTCTAGGGCCATAAGTGCTTACTAAGATAGGGTTTGAAAAAATTCTAAATTTTAGGCTTGTTTGGGGGGATCAAAGTTACTAAAATCAAAATTTCAGATCTTTTATTATTATGACAATAGTGCTTTTATTATTTAAGATCTATATATATAACAGCCAAATACCACTCACTCACTGACTCATCACGAAATCTCAAAAACTACTGAACGGATTGGAACGAAATTTCGTATGTAGCTTCCTCTAGGGCCCTAGGTGTTCGCTAAGAAAGGTTTTAAAAAAAATCGAAATTTTAGGGGGGTTCGGGTTGTCAGAGTTACTAAAAATCCCCATAAGAAATACATAGTGTAATATGTTTATTGATATATTTTTTGTTAATATACATTTAACTTTGTACTAACGGATCGGACCAGCTAGTATTAGATAATGTGAAACGATTATGATCAATAAGGAACGAGAGAGGAAGAACCTTACGAGCGAAGCGAGTCTTACGAAATTCCTACTGAATACATCCCTTAAAACTATTGATATTCATTGTTTAGCTTTAGAACTACTTTAGTCAATCAACATACCTTAATTTTCAGTCAATAGTAGTACTTGTTTTTTCAATTTATGGCTACATGTTTCGCTGCCACAGGCAGCATCATCAGGCCAGCCAACAACTCTAATACTAGTCCATTGTTTACATAAACATCACATACATAACAACACAATAAACATAAATAATTGTGCAGATATAGCACTTGTCAAGAATAAAAAAAAAATAAAAAATAAAAATTGTTCTAGTTCACTATACTTAGGCCACATGTTACCTCACTGAGTTGTACTGGGAGCTGCTACCTCAGGTATTCCTTATCAGATTTGTACCTTTGGTCTTATTCTGAAGTTCAAAAATTAAGTAATATATACAATTGGAAGTGGAATTTAATTTATCATTTAAAATATTTGAAGGATTAAACTTTTGGTGCTTACAATATTCCAATTCTTCCATTATGTTCAATTTGTGTCCTTTTCTCATTTTGTGCAATATGGTCAAGTTATTCTGTATATTGGTGTAATTGTGGCGGCTGTCTATTAGATGTTCTGCATATGACGAATGGATTGAATCTATATTCCTGCTATTGGGTAAATGTTCTTTAAAGCTAGTTTTAAAAGATCTACCTGTCTGACCGATATATTGTTTCTCACAATCATCACAGTGGAGTTTGTATACGCCTCCATCTAAGTACTTATCTTGGGTAGGTTTTGGGTGTTTTATAAAACGCTGTAGACTGTTATTGGTTCTGTGTGAGATACAGTATCCGAGTTTTTTGAATATGTTGCGGGTTCGTTTTTCAAATGGTGGTGTATAATCCATTGTAATGTATTTCATTTTATTCTTGTCACCACCATTCTCTGCCTGTGGCAGCGAAACATGTAGCCATACATTGAAATAACAAGTACTACTATTGACTGAACATTAAGGTATGTTGATTAAAACTATTGAATGACATTGAGGGTGTTTCAAAATGTGTAATATGTTATTTTACCACGAGACAACTTATAACGTCTTTTTTTAAACATTAAATCGGCACTCAAAGAGGAAAATCATTTTGAAGAAATTGTACAGGATGTTACAGGAGGAACGGATAGTACTTCAGTGACTGATTATACAGCTAAAAATAAGACAAATTGTTCATACCAGCTACATAGGTCCGGAAACGCTTCGTTTCCCAGATACACGCCATTTTGTTTTTTACCAAAATAATTCATATGGAGAATGTTTGACCAATTAAGTTCAAACTTAGTATGGCGTTTAACCTAACAATGATTTATCTTAGGAAAAATAAGCCATTATATTCAAGCATGCGTTTCAAAATGGCGGCTGTTACTTAAATCTAATTACTCAAAAGCAGTATATTTTAACAAAAACCCTTTTCGGTTCTCAATCGGTTAGTGTAACATTCAAAAAAATCGGATAATGGATATTAGTTCAGTTATGTGTAATAATTGTTTTTTTAAAACTTGCATCCGATACCAACACAGTAAACACGACAATATTGTATGTACATTAAGCCGTTATTATCTTTAACTTAGCTATTATCCTTCATCCGATTGTTTTGAAAGTTAAACCAGCCAATATTGAATCAAAAGGGCTACGAAAAAGGTGTCCTGACATTTTTTGTTAAAACGTAAATGATTCGAGCAATTTAGGTTTGAAATTTTCAAACTGACGCCATTTTGAAACGCATGATTGGATATAATCGTTTATTCTTCTTGAGACAGATGATTGTTAGCTTAACTTCATGCCAGGTTTGAACTTAATCAGTGGAACATTTCGCCAGATATAATTTGTTAAAAAAAAAAAATCAAAATGGTGGATATCTGGAAAACGAAGTGATTTAGGACACATGTTTATAGAAGATTTTTTATTTATTTTTCTGTAAGGAACCCACTCCAGATGTTTGGCGTCCTATTTGAGAAACACCCAGTATACAGGATGTCCCAAGTATACAACATTTCCAGAACTTCGGGAAATGGTTTTATGGGTCAAAATAAAGAGTCAATTAAGAATAAAAGTTTTTCAAAACACGCTCAATAATTCATATCTAGAGAACGGTTTGACCGATTGAGTTCAAATTTAGTAAAACGTTTAACATAATAATGAGATATCTCAAGAAAACGAGCGATTATATCCAATCATGGGTTTCATAATGGCGGCTGTTTTAACATTTCAAACCTAAATTACCCAATAGTACATTTTAAAACAAAATTTAAAGATACCTTTTTGTAGCCCTTTTGATTCCCTATTGGATGGTTAAAAACTGTCCCAATACGGGGGGTTGGCATGCGATGCACGCAATGCATTGTGTATTGAAAATTCTCCCAATACGGGGGTTGGCATGCGAGGAACGCAAGGAATTGTGTATTGAAAATACTCACCAATACGGGGGTTGTCGTGCAATGCACTGTGCGTCGGCCGCTTCTCACAGTTTTCAGTGTCAAGCTCACATGTGCGTCCTTAGCAGTGAACGTGTTAAAAGGGTTTAAATTCAAATCCCCGTTCCTGACCTGAAACCCCCCCCCCCCCCAAGTTTTCCTGGCTACGGCCTTGATATAGGGTAAGTCGTTTGTTGAATTTATATTAAATGCAACAGACAATTTAAGCCGTCGCCTTTGTGCATATTAAAGCAGGCATTATTCGCAATGCATCAAATATTCAGAACCTTCCACATTGTAATATCAGGCCTTACAAGGGATGGATAGGGTAATCAGTTAGGGGTTGTTACCCTTAACAGGCTACCCGTAGGATGTTATATCCTTTATTGCAGGACATTGGATGGCAAATTTAGACAGGAATGTGTTGCAGGAATAGATATAAATTAAAGATTATGACGCGAATAATTCTTGTGCTAGAAGTGAAAATCGAGGCGAAATCACAATCTGCTAGGTGTGTAGTCTTTATATAGTGCTCACTGCACATGCGCTGTAATGTGATACAGGCTGTCTCAAAAGCTTGTGAATAGTGTTATATTTTTGCAACAATTGCAGATTATGCAACACAACATGGTTCATCGTTTCTCTACCAAAACAATTAATTTTTGAAGCAATTACATTTTTGGAAAAACATTTATTCAGAATTTTCTCTTTATTTTGACCAATAGAACCATTTTCCAAAGTTTGGTACTTTACTTTCGGGACACCCTTTATATCAAGGTATAAAATTAACATCTAATCGAATCTAATAATACAGATTTCATATTGGGGAACAGAGAGCTGGACCAAATGTGTATTGACCTGACTTGAGTATTTGCACACACGGTGAAAGGATAAACAGCCTTTCTATTTGCTAGTAGTGTGTTTGTATGTACGTGATACATTGTTGTGAACGCTATCTGTCGGCGAGTCTGTCAGTTATACACCCTGGGCAGTGGTGAAACATGTTTACCAGAAATGATCCCGGTTAAATTCGGCAAAATAGTTCTGCTACGGTACAACTTGGGATTGCTTCGGCCTGTTCGTTCACAAACAATACAAAACAAATAATTAAGTGTTACTTGTAGTTCTATGAAAAGTAGACCTCGTGAAAAAATCTAAAATCTTCATTTTACTTTCGATTTGTGTGAAAATTGGTTTTCTCTATTTGAAACGATTCTTGAAACATATGACGTAGTATTAATTTTAATGTTAGGGCGATATCAAACTGGGAGAAAAAAAGGTATAATTTCCTTAAACCAATAATGTACAAGATCAGTCGAATCAATTTGCTGATTATCAGCGAATTACCATAGGAAAATTGAGCTAGTGCGTTGACCCTTCTGGTGAGACCTATTTCAAGAAAACATTTTTGAAGTGACAACTTCTATTGGCCCGTTGGGCACTTTCGCTTGACTATGTTTCTGAAATATCGCGTCACGCAAACTTTTTGTGCAGACACAAGTCAGAGCGTGAAGAGGGAATATTCAATACATTTACATTTATTACCATAGCAATCAAATTAACACATAAGTTAATATCACGGTATATAGAATACTAACGGTATTGTTCACGCGTGGATGCGCAGTAACTCGTGACGTCATCAGTGCCCAGTTTCTCATAAGCTCCATAATCTTCTCATGGGGCCTTATGTAAAAATTAAATAACTTTAAAAATATTAAACAGATTTTAATAAAATTTGAACCACATATAGAAAACATATCTATAATAATAATATACAAAAATCAGATTGTTACAACACAGTTAATAACTTTACTGATTAGGCCTAAATAAAAATTACTATTTCAAATTCGACAAATGGTGAACAATGTTTGTTTTTATTTTGTATTATTTGACATTTATTTTAATAATTATGTATTGGGTTATGAATATAACAAGTTATAGAGAATTTTATTGTGAATCCAAATCTTTTTTAATATTTAAAATCAAATATATAAAAACCTATTGTAAAGTTTTGTTTACAAAGTATAATATACGTTGTCGATACTAAAAATGACTGAAATACGACTGCAATCAATAATAAACAGCTGATTTTCATGTCTCTTAGCAGTGGGCACCGATGACGTCAAGAATAGATGCGCGTGAACCCTACCGTTAGGCTAACAACAGACGAGACACCGGTGTCTCGTCTGTTGTTAGCCTTAGTATTCTATATACCGTGGTCAATATAATATAACAGCTGATTTCGCCCTTCATCTGTAATTCTTAAACAAAACCCAGCGTAGATTATATTTTGGGGTTATGTTTACAACTTCAATCATTAAAATTACTTCTGAAGTTGATTTTTTTTAAATATTAGTTATATAACTAATGTAGGCTTCTTTAAGTATACGTTACATAGGCTTCTATAAGTTACTTTGAGGTTATAAACTGTATATAAAAACAACGTTTTATAATCAATATTCTTTTATACAAATTTAAAAAAGAGATGCCTATTGTTTAACTTCGGAAACATTCGTACATCTTCCTTCGTACAACATATTTGATTATTAATTTCTTTACTGTAATATTAACAACTACTAAATAATTTGATCTATCAATATGAAATAGAAAGTAACTAAAATATAATAACATTTCTTTACATATATATAATAACGGATATAAATAAACAATTTTAACAAATAGGCCTACAATTTTATAATTGTACACATTTACCGAGTTAAATTTAAGCACAAACAATTTTATTTTTTATATGTATTTAACGGCCACATTTTACGTCCGATTTTTGCCAATTTTGGTAAACACATTCGTTTCGTAAGTGAATCAAACTATTTTGATGTAAAAAAAAACCCAACAACCGAAAGCACTTTTTGTTGACAGGAAATAACAATTTATTGAGATTTTTCGAACTAGAATGAAACTGTTTTGGGGGTTTATCTGCAAAACTAAATGTAGGATATTATTCTGCACATTTTGTTTGTTTTACACGACCTTATAGCTCGTCTGTTTCCCCTAAGGAACTTGAAATTTGGTGCCATAGGGGCAAGAGGCGAACTAAGAAATGATTTTAAAATATTTGTTCTGTAAGGGTTGAAAGAACCCCTAAAACAATAATTATTTTGTGTAATATAGCTACCTTACCTCCTAGAAACGTGAAATTTAGTACACGTATTTGTCATAAGAGCTAAAGGCCCACTAAGTAAGGATTTCAAAATATTTTGCCTTTAAGGGTTGAAACAACCCCTAAAAAAATAAGTGTTTTATGTTATAATTTCCTTAAAGCTAGAAAACAAAAATGTTTTACGTTTATTTCTTACACGATAGGTATACAAAGTAAACCAGTTGTACGTTTTGTCACGTTCTGCTAAGGGGTTAAAATGTAGTAACAACCCCTAAAATTACAAATATCAATTGAATACCGCTTAGGAACGTGAAATTTGGTGCACATATTGCTCAATAAGGGGTAGAGGCGAACTAAGAAAGGATTTTAGAAGACGATTGACTGGCAGCCAGTGAACAATACATACTAAAGCAATTGAATATAAATTTCATAATTCACTTTCGTAAAATAATAGACGAAAAAAATGAGAGAAAAATATGACAATTAATTATGAATCATGGTGATGCAACAAACAAATTCCCAGTAGGGAAGCACGGGTATTCAGCTAGTGGATTATATAACGTATTGTATTGATATTTCTGTATTGATCAACATTCCACTATCATGTAATGGAATAGGAAGTTTGTATCGTAGCTGAGGCCTAAACAGTGAGATACAGATTACTTGGAATGAGATAGAGAGAGGAGTTTACACTCATACCAACCTTCTTACACTGGCAGACGCTTTCACAAACACCAAATATTATGCAGAGTCCGAGAAGTTATAATTGTGTAAGAGTTCAAGCGGAATTACTCGAATTAACCTCGATTAAAAATAATCGAATTTTTAGTTCTCGCTAATTGAATTTCCTTACTGCGCCCTTTTCACCAGAATCGACGTCGTTTAATTTTAAAATTACTTTGAAAACTTTCCCGGTGCTGAAACAAAGTTTTGTCTCGACGTGAAATGACGTCACGTACAAGCACGACTCCTAATTGCAGCCAGACCTAATCGCTTTCTTTATGCCGTTACTTTAATTTCTTTTTTATCGCTAACTTTATGTATATTTTCCACTTTGGCTTGTGACTGTTTTGATAATAATAATTTATTGTTATTTTGTTACGTCATAATACATGAGATACAAATTTAATGCGTAACGATTGGTTGCTATGGCAACGACAAATATAAAACACGAGTAACGAAAAAGCGTTACAAAACTGGTTGCTATGGCAACGAATGTAAATGCATTCAAGAAACATCTGTTTTGTTTCATCAATTTAAATTAATAGACGATCGGTTCCGTCCGGCGTAGTTCAGATATTATCGTCAAGCGCTGAAATACATTCAGTAAACATAAAATGTACGTCCATCAGTCTAGGCCTAACCTGAAATTATTGTATGTATTACAACGAATAACCTTTTGGAGGATACTTCGTTTTGGCCACAACTACAACGCGTTCTGCCCCACGTTGGCTGCGTCAATTCTACAACGAATCCTCTTTTTTGAAGGATTCTTCGTTGGAGAATAAGTTATTTCCACCTACTGGAAGTCTTATAGGCAATCTCACTTTGTTTGGCCTAGGTGAAATAACTATGTGTCGAATATTCAGTTTGCTGACTATTCCGACAAAAAAAAATTTACTTTATACTTCCAGTAATTTATTTTTGAATTTAGCTCAGTTAGAACACAAGTTAATAACATTACTTTTTGTAAACCTCTAAAGAGTGAGTACACTGAAACTAACCTTGTAAATAGCTTACTTGTGCTTGCAATTATTTTATGAAATTTCACTGTATCAATTCTTAATCTATAATTCATAAACTATTGGGATATTTGAATACTAGGTATTTTTGTAAATAATCACTTTTTTATAAAGCAAAATAAAATTTTAATAATTTCCTTTTTCAAACTTTAAACATAAAACAGTACTTTTGGATTTAATCTTTTTCCAATAAACCCAAATGATAAATATCTTTTCAATTAGAATAATAATTTTCTTAAGCTATAAGGCAGAACTAATCTTTTACCTAATTATATTTTATTTTTATACTCAATTGAATTTAATTAATAATTTAATGAAAATTTTCATTTGAATTTACGATTTAATGAATTTACTTTTATAATTTATTACAAATATTTCTTAATCTATCATCCTAAGTAACCCAGTATTTAAAATAAATTTATTTGAATTTAATTCAGGCAATTTAGTAGGGACTAACGTATTTTACGCTTCTACCGACCTTTTCACACTTGTCCAGGCGTCGCGACGTTTGTTGTGAAGTCCGCGAACGCTGTCTAGTGATGGTAAGCTACAGATGTTCTGCGTGCTGATAAAGTTGTCTTGTTGGTGAAGGTGAAGTCCTGTAGGGTTGTCTGGATGGATGATGGATGGCTTCTTAAAGATTGATGTGGTACTGCCGTGTCTGCAATCCCGGTTCGGTTATTCCCTCGAAGCTACTGTTGCATGTCCTAGTGGTCGCCTGGTGGTGTCCTGGAGTCCTGTCTGGAAGATATACGAATCACTCCATGTATCAGCTGTCTTGCAGGCTATGTTCTTCCTCCAGAAAATTCCAAGTTAGGCCAACTTTGTATAGACTAAGTTGCCACTGAAGTTCTTGTAGAGTTAAGGCGGTGTCTATTGCTGCATCCCAGGTGAAAACCGCAATGACGTATCTTCTTACTTGTTATAAAATTTATAAAGGTTAACGAAGAAAATACTTAGCTTCTAGTATGCTAAAGTATTTTGTAAAAACATGTAACCGCTCTCGATGCGTCTACTTACATCGTAAAAATATTAAGCATCTCGAGTTTCCCCGAGCAAGCGTTTATATAAGGTTTTTCGGCACTATTTCATTGCCAACTTGAGCCTTCTAACACTGTATTACTACAATGCTTTAAAATTCGTTTTTTCGACAAATTTAAACTTCTGGTCTATGTAATTTTTCATCCTGAATTTTATTTTAATTTTTTCATTACTTTTCCACTTGATTTAGCCATTGTTTTAAGTAAGTTTTCTTTTGTTTTTGGAGTACGCCCACTTTCGTATGCTGGTAGCCCTGCTCCCCCTCCAGCCGTCTCATCTTCGGCTCGCCCTTCTGCTGTTCCAAGTTCTTATCTCGCTTCCCGCAGTTTATGCTATGGAAAATCCTTTTCGCTGTAACTTCTCCAGGGTTTTCCCGATTTTCCTGAGAGTGATATCATTTGATTCAGCTCGTTGTTGTCTTTCCCCTCGAACTCGAGTGACGTTCGTACGACTCTTGGTTCGCGTACACGACCCGCGCGCGTTTTTCCGCGGCGATTTTTCCCGGAAAAGTCTTAATTTTCCGTTTCTTTCAGTTTTTCGTTCTACACCTCTTATTTTCCATTGGTTCTTGGTAACTAGCCGGATTTTCATTTCATTTCTGCTTCTGGTTGTCTTGCTGTGAGGTTAGGGACTTTAACGATTTTTTTACTAACTGGGGTTTTACTTTACTCCCGAAACATATTTCAAATACTGGATTATTTTTACATAACTATGTTACTTACATACTATTTACCATTTTGGGTTGTTAAAAATTTAAGTTTAATTTTTCATTTAGCTGTAAAGGTGCAAATTCTATCACCTTTTTCCTTTCATAAATTTTCTAGTTTTTCTTTTATATTATAAATTACGTTTATCAATACTAAAACTTGTTTTGGTTAGAATTTAAAAAACTTTAATTTTAACCTACTTTTTTATCCTTTGAACTTTGTGAATTACCATTAACTTTTTTATTTGACAAAATTTCGCTAAACCTTATTTCACCTTTATTTTAGGCCTTTTTAAGAAAAGCCTTAAAAACCTTTTCTTTTTCAATTTAGAGGAATTTTGAAATTTTTCCCATACTTTGACAGCTCGTATCCTACGTAACTTAGTGATTTTTTATTATCTAATCTTGCAGCAAATACACCCGCGGTTAGCGTAATGCATTTCCTGAAGATTTTTATTTTTTATTTAAATCCTGGATTTTGGCTTCCCGAAAGAATCTTTAAGTTAATTTTACAAGTTTCCTTTCCATTACTAACAGGCAGGGTCCAAAAGTTTAATTCAGCCCGATAACGGACCGCCCGTGTTAACATGATTGTCGTGACCTACATTCAGCTTCAACCCACGGCAAGTCCAGATTATTCAAATTTACAAAATTAATTATAAATTTAAACTCAAGACCTACAACGAGTTTTGTCCGTTGTAGTATATTTAATTTATTTTACCTGCCTTAAACGGCAACATACATAGACTTTTCTAGGCCTAACCTAAAATTATGTATGTTGCCTTTAAGACAATGAATGGAAATTTAACTGTGTTTACCATCTTAGCTTCGATGTTATAATTCATTCTACGCCTTTATTATGATAACATTAAACGTATGGAAACAGTAAATATTTGTATAAAAAACTATCTAATAATAAACGCCAATTGAAAGATTAAAAATTTAAGAAAAGGAGTGATGAACTTCGTGTCTGACGTTTACTTTTTGTGTGTTACAATTTTTCTGCGAACTTAAAATTTTCCAATAGAAACCCTTATTTCGTGTTACGTTTTCTCCATATATAAGTAATTTTAAGATTTGTGATTATTTTTCTGACAAAACCAAAAGTGTTTTTGTAGTTTGGGATTTGAATTTTAAGATTTTGAAGATCTTCAACTTTCTGTTGGTAGGAGGTACAGTTATTTCGATTAATACGATACTTTAAAATGATGTGCTGCATCAAGTCACACCATAAACTAATAAACGACTAATAAACGATTAATATTGTAATTCTTACACTATCTGAAACCGTAATTTCGAAAATAATTGACTGAGCGTAAGCGAGGTCTCCGTTTTAACTCGACCGTTCGGCATTTCTTCTGTGTGTCTGTGTGTCTGTATGTCTGTGTGTCTGTGTGCCTGTCTCACAATTACGGCCAAACGCCTTGACCGATTTTGATGATTTTTTTGCATGAATGTTCCTTATTCCTAGGCCGAGCCATGTATATACGCGGTTTCTTCCATTTTTCATTTTTAACCCCTTAAATAAAATAAAAATGGCGGCCGGACCGTTTCCCTCTGTAAGCTTTTTTCCAAAGCCAGTTTGTGGCTTAACCGTAAGTCGAATTTAAAAAGTAATAACATTTTGCTAGTAGCAAATTAAATTTTAAACAAAATTGTATTCTTGATTTTTTTTCCGTATCTCTAACGGTAAGCTCACAAAATTGCCGTAAACTTCAAATTTGTTAAAAATCGTAAAAGTTTTTGTATTTCAACCATGTTTTTATACGTTTATTCTAAACCAATTCAAAAGTGTTCAATATCTTTTTTGTAGATAAAGGTTTAAATAATTCATATATGCCAGTAAAAAAATTATTGAAGTAAAATTAAGAAATTTATTAGCTCAAGAAACAATCACGTTCAGTAACGAAAGGAAAATGTTTAACTTTATTCCTGCATAAAAAGTAGTAAAAATTACTGTAATTTTTTTCATAAATGTAAAAACGTTTCGTAAATAGAATTGTACAGAAATATTTATCAATTTCAAATTACTTATTTTGAAAACACCAGTTTTTATGTTCCTACTACAAGACTGCTAACAAAACTAGGCCTGTTTTGAATAGTAATTTAGGAATATAATTATCATTTGCGCAAAAATGACATATTATTAAAAGAAAATGTAGAGGATAAATCAAAGAATTGAACTGTATACTTGTAAATTATCATTGTAAATTTCATAAAAGTATTTGACTTAGCTTTACTTGAATTGCAAAATGAGATGAAACAAATGAAACCTCGCGGCGATAAAGGACATACAAAAAATGACCGTAGGACACTATGGGAAGTGTTGGTACATGGGTTGAGATCACTATCACTACGTTTTAACATCGTTTGTTTTCATTATTTCTAATATTGGAATATGATATGGAACTTAAGTTAACTTATGATACATTGTTAAGTTTGAGTTATTTAATTAAGTATGTAAACATTTAATTGTATGTTGTCCCTCTATAACGCGATATTTTTAGCTATCTTACGCATTATTAACCAAAACAAAACACAATGTCTCTAAAAGAAAATCTTTAGCAGTTAAAGCTCAAGAAAATAAATAAAAACGGGAAATAGAAATCCCGGGAATCGCGGGAATTGTAAATAATGTTTCACTGGCTAAACCTTGTGCTTACTTCCTTACTGGCACACTATTTTTAACCTAAGCTCAAAACCACATTTGTTATTTCAACGAGCGAGGTCTACTGTTCACAGAACTACTAGTTTACAGTGATTATAATTATATCTATAAAGCTTTTCGTAATTGTAGTGCGCCACTGGACCACATGTTTAGATAAGGTTTTTACCTATTTTGTAATGTCACGTGGTATATTACCGACCTGTTAAAGGATACCTCGTTTTCAAAACACTATAGTTCCACATTCTGTCAATTATCTGAATAGAATTAGTCACAAGGAACTATAAAAACACTTAAACTTAATACGGTAATTATAGGGAGAGGTAAACATCCACTAGTTCCTTTGAAGGATGAGTCACATTAGGAAACGGTATGGGAAAATGTTATTTTTTCTCCACTTACGCCCTTTCCCCCCACCCCCTTTCTATCGCGCCAGGTCGATGCCAAGTGCCAGGATTCACGCCAGGATATCTGTACAATAAACGTGTATTTATTGCAGGCCTAACCTAAAATTATGTTAGGTTTTAGATCCAAATAAGCTGTTTTATTTACAACATGCAACTGTTTGAGGTGAATTAATACAGTAAGC
>JAGFPH010003301.1:112788-122860 GCA_018207615.1 Philaenus spumarius | reverse complement strand
GGACACTATTGGTCCGATTTTCATGAAATTTGGTATGTAGGTACTAAACCCTAATATCTCCAGGCGTTTTTTTCATTTTTTGGAATTTTTAATTTTTAAGGGTAATTTACCCCTAAAAACCCATAAAAAACGACAAAAATGCAAATTTCTCAAAAACGGCTCTAACGATTTTGATCAAATTTTCAGTATTTATAGTGCTTAAGATGCCAAACAAAATGACACCACCCGCTTTTATCAAAACTTCGGCGTTTTTTAATTATGGGGAAATGTTTAAAAATAAACAAGTTTATGTTGTCAAGCTAGCGATCACGGCCAGTAATTCAAAGGTCGCGCGATCGAATCCCGCCTAGGACAATAATTTTTTTATACGATTGACGTAGTGCAACGATCTACTACCCCCTTAGCTCAGTTCAACCTCGCTTTTCGCAATTTAACTAATTAGTGTTTAAAATAATTAAATTGATTACCTTTAGTGAAAATTCCTTTTTTGGGTCCTGGCTAGCTCTACCAGTCAAGTCAAGCGGGTAGCTCGTCTTTGCAAGGATATTTATCGTTAGTTTCTTACCTTACGATAAAACCCTTAATTATTTTTTGCTAAGGAATATTTATGATATTTAATTTTTTAGAGACTAAACTCTGCCCGGAGTCGTGCCTTTCGGAGAACAGTAATCTTCGTTATATCCAGCCAATCCTTCCTTAATATTAGCACTTCTTAAAATTAAAATTGGTTTTGGTAATTTACTCTGAATAAAAGATTCTTTTGTTTGGAAAATAAAATATAAACTTTAATCACTCTTATTTTATATTATTTATATAATTTAACAATCGGATCCTTTATCCTTAAAATACAAAAAAAAATTCCTTAGCTAAATTTTTGTGAAATTTTCTCTACACAATTTAACTTCAAAATCAATAAAAAATAACCTTTTTGTGAAAGATAGATAGAATATGTTTAAATTTATTTTTTATAAATTTTATTCCCCAAAATTTAAATATTAAAAATTTTAAAAGTAAAGCCCTACTCGTCAATGCTGTAAACTATGAAAAATTATAAAGGTACTCTCCGACACTACCTTGTTTCGTATACGGTGTATTCCTTCTTGGGGATCCTGAGTCCGGGATTGGTGCGATGTTCTAGAAGTCCCGATCTGGAACGCTGTTCTGGAAGTCCGGGATCTTGTCCTTCGATGTCGCCTTTCCGTGAATTCGTCTGGATTCCTCCTGTGAGTTCGGATGCCACGTGATAACAGACCTCGCCGCTGTTACCCTGGATCTTCCCTTGAAGTTCTCAGCGATAGTATTTTCGACGAAATATAGCGTTTATTTTACTACGCTATGAACTAGATTGATTTTTTTTCTGTTGTATACTTTACTAAATATTTAGATTTACGAAGTATTAAAATCTTTGAATTTATTATGCTCTGCTGTGATACGATGATCTAACGAGAAGCGTGGAGACTTTCCCGGAGTTTCGATGAAGACTGACGAAGCGAACCGCGTTTTACGGTAAGCTCCGGCAAAGGCCTATATTAGCCTACCAACCCTTTTATTCAATTTCCCTTTTGTTTTTGGTGTGGCGCTCGGGCTGTAATTACTATAGAATTTTTTCCTTATTTTTCCCATAATCCTGGTTGTTTTCTCTACCCGAATATATGTAAAAGTTATATTTTTGGTATTGTTTTTAAAATTAATCGATTTGGTACATTGGCAATTATATTGGCTAGACTGTAGAATGGGCGTGTCTTTACCTTTGGTCGACCAACAATTCTCTTCAAGAAAAATAATCAACTTCTGCCTGTTCCTTTTGGTTTGCGAGTTTTGTGACCATTTATTCCCAAATTCCTTTAACTCGGCTTCCCGTGATCGGATCGGGTTCTGGATGATGTCATTTTGTTCAGCTTGGTTTACTGGCTACGCACAAACTCGATTCGTAGTTGTACGACGTCGCGTTCCCGTTCCACACCTTTTTCGCGATCGCGTTTTTCTTGACTCGCGGTTTTTCCAAATTATAAAGTTTTTTATATTTTTTATGGTCATACTGTATTGTTTACGTCTTTCCACTAAACTAGTCTTTTACCGTTTTTGAATTGGTTAATTATTGGTTGAGTTATTGTCCTTTTCGTATCATCACTTTTTGTCTAAATATGTTAACACCCCTTTTACCTTAAATTAATCCTTTTTTCTATCTTTCACAGGTTTTGACATTTTATACTAATTATTATCTCTATTTTTATATCTTATCATTTTTTCTATTAACCCTTTATTTATAGGTGAAAATAGGCATTTTACTTTTTTACCTAAAAACGTTAATAACTCTTAAATTTATTCTTTGATATTATTTAAACGTGACTAATTTTGTTAAAATCTTTATTTATTTTAATTAATTTACTACTTTTTACTAAAACTGTACTTTAAACTACTTTGATTTAATTTTCCTTTTTTAATTACTTTTTATTTAATTATTTTTATATTTACCATTTAATTTTAAAAACAACTTTTTTATTTAAATAATTTTTCCATTGTTCTCTAGCCAGCTTGTTTCATTTGGCTGCTGAGATTCAAACAACTTTAAACATGAAAAGTTAGCCTAACTTGCTCTGTATATTGGTGTCTGAAGGACTTAGTAGATTTTACAAATAAAATGAAAAAATATTTCATTGAGTGGATAGGCCTATTGCTTAATCCGTCTCAGTAGGTAGAATATTATTTTTTTGTTTTGTTCTAAAAAGTAATAAATAAAATGATTGAAAACAATATTATTTTGACTACAGTATTTTGGGAGAAAGTTTGTGTCAGTTAACTGATACCGTTTATTTAGCTATATAACACACAATATTTATTGTTTTAGGGGTTGTTTCAACCCTTACAGGACAAATATTTTTAAATCATTTCTTAGTTCGCCTCTTGCCCCTATGGCAAATACATGCACCAAATTTCAAGTTCCTTAGGGGAAACAGACAATCTATAAGGTCGTGTGAAACAAACAAAATGTGCAGAATATTCTCCTATATTTAGTTTTACAGATAAACTCCCAAAACAGTTTCATTCTAGTTCGAAAAATCTCAATAAACTGTTACTTCCTGTCAACAAAAAGTGCTTTCGGTTGTTGGGTATTTTTACATCAAAATAGTTTGATTCACTTACGAAACGAATGTGTGTACCAAAATTTGCAAAAATCTGACTTAAAATACGGTCGTTAAATACGTATAAAAAATTAAATTGGGTGTGCTTGAATTTAACTCGGTAAATGTGTACAATTATAAAATTGTAGGCCTATTTGTTAAAATTGTTTATTTATATCCGTTATTATATATGTAAAGGAATGTTGTTATCTTTTAGTTACTTTCTATTTCATATTGATAGATCAAATTATTTTAGTAGTTGTTAATATTATAGTGAAGAAATTAATAATCAAATATGTTATACGAAGGAAGATGATGTACGAATGTTTCCGAAGTTAAACAATAGGTATCTCTTCTTTAATTTGTATAAACGAATATATATATTGATGATAAAAGGTTGTTTTTATATACAGTTTATAACCTCAAAGCAAATCTTATAACGTATAGAAGCCTATGTAACGTATACTTATAGAATCCTACATTACTTATATAACTCATATTAAAAATATCAACTTCAGAAGTAATTTTAATGATTGAAGTTGTAAACATAACCCCAAAATATAATCTACGCTGGGTTTTGTTTATGAATTACACGTCATCGGTGCCCACTGCTAAGAGAAATGAAAATCAGCGGTTTATTATTGATGGCAGTCGTTTTTAGTATCGAAAACGTATATTATAGGCTACTTTGTAAACAAAATTTTACAATACATTTTTAAAATGTACATATCTTTTGATATATATATTCGATTTTAAATATTAAAAAAGATTTGGATTCACAATAAGATTCTCTATAACTTGTTATATTCATAAGCCAATACATAATTAAAATATATGTCAACTAATACAAAATAAAATAAAATTGTTCACCATTTGTCGAATTTGAAATAGTAATTTTTATATAGGTCTAATCAGTAAAGTTCTTAAAATGTGTTGTAACAATCTGATTTTTGTATGTTATTATTACAGATATGTTTTCTATATGTGGTTAAAATTTTATTAAAATCGGTTAAATATTTTTAAAGTTATTCAATTTTTACATAAGGCTCCATGAGAAGCGTATGGAGCCTATGAGAAACTGGGCACCGATGACGTCACGAGTTACTGCGCAACCATACCGTTACTATTCTATATACCGTGATATTAACTAATTCTATTGTGTTAATTTGATTGCTATGGTAATAAATGTAAATGTATTGAATATTCCCTCTCCACGCTCTGACTTGTGTCTACGCAAAAAGTTTGCGTGACGCGAGATTTCAGAAACACAGTCAAGCGAAAGTGCCCAACGGGCCAATAGAAGTTGTCACTTCAAAAATGTTTTCTTTAAATAGGTCTCACCAGAAGGGTCAACGCAATACCTCAATTCTTCTATGGTAATTCGCTGATAATCAGCAAATTTGTTCTACTGATCTTGTACATTATTGGTTTAAGGAAATTATACCTTTTTTTCTCCCAGTTTGATATCGCCCTAACATTAAAATTAATATTACGTCATATGTTTCAAGAATCGTTTCAAATAGACAAAACCATTTTTCACACGAATCGACAGTAAAATGAAGATTTTTTCACGAGGTCTACTTTTCATAGAACTACAAGTAACACTTGATTATTTGTTTTGTATTGTTTGTGAACGAACAGGCCGAAGCAATCCCAATGTGTACGATAGCAGAACTATTTCGCCGAATTTAACCGGGATCATTTCTGGTAAACATGTTTCACCACTGCCCAGGGTGTATAACTGACAGACTCGCCGACAGATAGCGTTCACAACAATGTATCACGTACATACAAACAAACTACTAGCAAATAGAAAGGCTGTTTATCATTTCACCGTGTTTGCAAATACTCAGGTCAATACACATTTGGTCCAGCTATCTGTTCCCCAATATGAAATCTGTATTATTAGATTCGATTAGATGTTAATTGTATACCTTGATATAAAGGGTGTCCCGAAAGTAAAGTACCAGACTTTGGAAAATTGTTCTATTGGTCAAAATAAAGAGAAAATTCTGAATAGAATGTTTTCCAAAAATGTAATTGCTTCAAAAATTAATTGTTCCGGTAGAGAAACGATAAACCATGTTGAGTTGCATAATCTACAATTTTTACAAAAACATAACACCATTCGCATACTTTTAAGACAGCCTGTCTCACGTTACAGCGCATGAGCACTATATTATAAAGAGTTCACACCTAGCAGTTTGTGAATTTGCCTCGATTTTCACTTCCAGCACACGAATATTCCCGTCATAATCTTGAATTTATATTTATTCCTGCAACACATTCCTGTCTAAATTTGCCATCCAATGTCCTGCAATAAAGGCTATAACATCCTACGGGTAGCCTATTAAGGGTAACAACCCCTAACTGATTACCCTATCCATCCCTTGTAAGGCCTGATATTACAATGCGGAAGGTTCTGAATATTTGATGCATTGCGAATAATGCCTGCTTTAATATGCACAAAGGCGACGGCTTAAATTGTCTGTTGCATTTAATATAAATTCAACAAACGACTTACCCTGTAGCCAGGGCGTTGCGTGGAAATAAGGGGGGGGGGGGGTTCAGGTCAGGAACGGGGATTTGAATTTAAACGCTTTTAACAAGTTCACTGCTAAGGACGCACATGTGAGCTTGACACTTATGAGAATGAAAAGCGGCCGACGCACAGTGCATTGCACGCCAACCCCATATTGGTGAGTATTTTCAATACACAATTCCTTGCGTGCATCGCATGCCAACCCCCCGTATTGGGACAGTTTAACCATCCAATAGGGAATCAAAAGGGCTACAAAAAGGTATCTTTAAATTTTGTTTCAAAATGTACTATTGGGTAATTTAGGTTTGAAATGTTAAAACAGCCGCCATTATGAAACCCATGATTGGATATAATCTCTCATTTTCTTGAGATATATCATTATTATGTTAAACTTTTTACTAAATTTGAACTCTATCGGTCAAACCGTTCTCTAGATATGAATTATTTTGTGAAACAAAGAAAATGGCGAAAACGAATCGTGTTTTGAAAAACTTTTATTCTTAATTTACTCTTTATTTTGACCCGTAGAACAATTTTCCGAAGATCTGGAAATGTTGTATACTTGGGACATTCTGTAAACTGAGTGTTTCTCAAATAGGACGCCAAACATCTGGAGTGGGTTCCTTACAGAAAAATAAATAAAAAATCTTCTATAAACATGTGCCCTAAATCGCATCGTTTTCCAGATATCCACCATTTTGATTTTCTTTTTTTTAAACAAATCATATCTGGAGAAATGTTCCACTGATTGAGTTCAAACTTGGCATGAAGCTAAGCTAACAATCATCTGTCTCAAGAAGAATAAACGATTATATCCAATCATGCGTTTCAAAATGGCGTCAGTTTGAAAATTTCAAACCTAAATTGCTCGATCACGTACGTTTTAGCAAATAATGTCAGGACACCTTTTTTGTAGCCCTTTTGATTCAATATTGGGTGGTTTAACTTTCAAAACAATCGGATGAAGGATAATAGCTAAGTTACATATAATAACAGCGTAATGTACATACAATATTGTCGTGTTTACTGTGTTGGTATAGGATGCAGGTTTTAACAAACCAATTATTACACATAACTGAACTATTATCCATTATCCGATTGTTTTGAATGTTACACTAACCAATAGATAACCGAAAAGGGTTTTTGTTAAAATATACTGCTTTTGAGTAATTAGATTTTAAATTTTGCAACAGCCGCCATTTTGAAACGCATGCTTGAATATAATGGCTTATTTTTCCTAAGATAAATCATTGTTAGGTTAAACGCCATACTAAGTTTGAACTTAATTGGTCAAACACTCTCCATATGAATTATTTTGTTAAAAAACAAAATGGCGTGTATCTTAGAAACGAAGCTTTTCCGGACCTATGTAGGTATGAACAATTTTTCTTATTTTTAGCTGTATAATCAGTCACTGAAGTACTATCCGTTCCTCCTGTAACATCCTGTACAATTTCTTCAAAATGATTTTCCTCTTTGAGTGCCGATTTAATGTTTAAAAAAAGACGTTATAAGTTGTCTCGTGGTAAAATAACATATTACACATTTTGAAACACCCTCAATGTCATTCAATAGTTTTAATCAACATACCTTAATGTTCAGTCAATAGTAGTACTTGTTATTTCAATGTATGGCTACATGTTTCGCTGCCACAGGCAGAGAATGGTGGTGACAAGAATAAAATGAAATACATTACAATGGATTATACACCACCATTTGAAAAACGAACCCGCAACATATTCAAAAAACTCGGATACTGTATCTCACACAGAACCAATAACAGTCTACAGCGTTTTATAAAACACCCAAAACCTACCCAAGATAAGTACTTAGATGGAGGCGTATACAAACTCCACTGTGATGATTGTGAGAAACAATATATCGGTCAGACAGGTAGATCTTTTAAAACTCACTTTAAAGAACATTTACCCAATAGCAGGAATATAGATTCAATCCATTCGTCATATGCAGAACATCTAATAGACAGCCGCCACAATTACACCAATATACAGAATAACTTGACCATATTGCACAAAATGAGAAAAGGACACAAATTGAACATAATGGAAGAATTGGAATATTGTAAGCACCAAAAGTTTAATCCTTCAAATATTTTAAATGATAAATTAAATTCCACTTCCAATTGTATATATTACTTAATTTTTGAACTTCAGAATAAGACCAAAGGTACAAATCTGATAAGGAATACCTGAGGTAGCAGCTCCCAGTACAACTCAGTGAGGTAACATGTGGCCTAAGTATAGTGAACTAGAACAATTTTTATTTTTTATTTTTTTTTTATTCTTGACAAGTGCTATATCTGCACAATTATTTATGTTTATTGTGTTGTTATGTATGTGATGTTTATGTAAACAATGGACTAGTATTAGAGTTGTTGGCTGGCCTGATGATGCTGCCTGTGGCAGCGAAACATGTAGCCATAAATTGAAAAAACAAGTACTACTATTGACTGAAAATTAAGGTATGTTGATTGACTAAAGTAGTTCTAAAGCTAAACAATGAATATCAATAGTTTTAAGGGATGTATTCAGTAGGAATTTCGTAAGACTCGCTTCGCTCGTAAGGTTCTTCCTCTCTCGTTCCTTATTGATCATAATCGTTTCACATTATCTAATACTAGCTGGTCCGATCCGTTAGTACAAAGTTAAATGTATATTAACAAAAAATATATCAATAAACATATTACACTATGTATTTCTTATGGGGATTTTTAGTAACTCTGACAACCCGAACCCCCCTAAAATTTCGATTTTTTTTAAAACCTTTCTTAGCGAACACCTAGGGCCCTAGAGGAAGCTACATACGAAATTTCGTTCCAATCCGTTCAGTAGTTTTTGAGATTTCGTGATGAGTCAGTGAGTGAGTGGTATTTGGCTGTTATATATATAGATCTTAAATAATAAAAGCACTATTGTCATAATAATAAAAGATCTGAAATTTTGATTTTAGTAACTTTGATCCCCCCAAACAAGCCTAAAATTTAGAATTTTTTCAAACCCTATCTTAGTAAGCACTTATGGCCCTAGAGGAAGCTACATACCAAATTTCATTCCAATCCGTTCGGTAGTTTTGAAGAAATCGGTTTTTAATAACTTTGATCCCCAAACCCCCCTAAAATTTCGAATTTTTTCAAACCCTTACTTAGTAAGCACTTATGGCCCTAGAGGAAGCTACATACCAAATTTCATTCCAATCCGTTCGGTAGTTTTGAAGAAATCGTTTTTTAATAACTTTGACCCCTCCAAACCCCCCTAAAATTTCGAATTTTTTCAAACCCTTTCTTAGTGAGCACCTATGGCCCTAGAGGAAGCTACATACCAAATTTCATTTCAATCCGTTCGGTAGTTTTTGAGAAATCGTGATGAGTGTGTGAGTGAGTGAGTGGTATTTCGCTTTTATATATATAAATTACATTATATTGTTTTTTATCTCAGCCTGAAGATGGCATCAGTATAACGGCGAAACATGTCGCATGTCGTAAAATATTGACAAACATTTATAAAGAGTTTCACTACATGTACATGTTTTCTACTTTGCAGATCTAAGCCTTACAACGTCTACTGGAACATACCGACATGCACTTGCCAGAAGGTCTTCAACATATCCTTCACAGAACTGGTCAAGCAGTTCGGTATCAGCATCAACGACAACGACGAGTTCAGAGGGAACCAGGTCACCATCCTCTACTCTCCCGGATTGGCGCCCAAGATCTACAACTACACTTACGCTACTTACAACCATTCGGAGGACTATAGCAAGCTGTACTTCCAGAACGAAGGTGTACCCCAGAATGCACACTTCTTGGAGCATTTGAACGCGTTTGAGGCCGAAGTGAACGACAAAGTGCCGGACAAACATAACTCTGGTAAGTCAGCAAATCGGGATGGTCACAATTTTTGAAGTGTAAAAAATGTGTATACGTGTTTGTATAGCAGAGTATATAGTTTTCCTGTTGATGGGGGTGAATTGGGTTTTACCGTCACGCGTTTACCCATGCATTTTGTGAAACACTCTTAAAGTAAAACGCTCCTGAAGTAAAACGCTCTATTCCATCTGTTTGAGAAAAGTTTTGGTCTTGCCGAGATTCGAACCAGTAGAGTACGTCACCATATACTAGCGCCTTAGCCGGTAGGGCCACAATCGCATTGCTTATTTAGTATATTTGAGTTGGGTATATAAGTGTAACAGATTGTCCTACGTCATGGGCTTATTCCGTTAACGTTAACACAATGTACAGTTTGATTGGTAATACCTCTGAAATGGATATTGTGCTTCCTCATTTCGTAAGTTGTGTTAGAAATGGACATTGTGCTTCCTCATTTTCTAAGTTGCGTTAAAAATGTACATTATTCTTTCTCACTTCGTAAGTTGCGTTAAAAATGTACAT
>JAGFPH010003301.1:79744-89889 GCA_018207615.1 Philaenus spumarius | reverse complement strand
CTCCCTTCACTCCCTTCTCTTCACTTACTCTCTTATCTCCTCTTACTTCCTTCTCTCCCATTATTCGTATCTCTCCCCTCAATCCCTTCTCTTCTCTTACTCTCTTCTAAATTATCTCTCTTACCGCCTTTTACTCTTCTCCAGTCTATTCCCTTTATCCCTTCTCTTTCTTCCTTCTCTCCCATTACTCCCATCTCACCCATCACTCCCTTCTCTCACTTCTCCATTCTCTTCCTTCGCTCCCATCTCTCGCCTTCACTCTTTTCTCTCACATTCACTCCCTTTAATCTTCTTCATTCTCCCCCTAACTCCCTTCTATATTCTCTCCCTTCAATACCTTCTCCCACCCTCACTCCCTTCTCTCATCTCTCCCCTCACTTACCGTACATTTTAACAAACACGTTCAAGACACCTTTTATGTAGTGATGTTGGTTCCCTATAGGATAGTCTCACGTTCAAAACAATCGGATGAAGGATTATATGAAAGTTAAAGATAATTACAGCATGTACATACAACATTGTTGTGTTTACTGTGTTGGTATATTAAAGCATGTTGAGCCAACCAATCATACATAACTTAAATATTATTTTTCATCTATTGTTTTGGTTGCGAGACAATCCGTTAGGGAATCAAAAGTGCTACAAAAAAGGTGTCCTGACATTTTCTTGTTAAAATGTACGGTTTTTGAGTCATTTACGTTTGAAATATTCAAACAGCCGCCGTTTTGAAACGCATAATTAGATAGTATCGATTATTTTTCTTGATGTATAACGTTGTTAGGTTAAACTTCATGCTAAGTTTGAACTTAATTAGCCAAACCATTCTCTAGATATGAATTATTTTGTACAAAAAACAAAATGGCAGATATATGGAAAACGAAGCCTTTTCGAGCTTATGTTTATATAAACTTTCTTTCTTATTTTTAGCTATAGAATGAGCTACCGAGAGATTGCAGCATAGTTCTGAATCGCCAGGGATAAGTATTGCTTAAAAAGTGTCTCCAGAGGTCGCGAAAAGGTTTGGAGCTATACTTGTGCGAAAACAGGAGGTGAGATACGAATGGTTGCTCATCACTCGAATCAAGCGTGGTTGGGGCTTGCTTCAGGGGGGTGGGGGCGGTAAAAAAGGTGAGAATCGATTTGGCAACTCATCAAGAAAGCAAGCGTGTTAGGTTATACACAGGGGTGCTGAAAAGTACGGAGACGGTAATACAGGATGTCCCATAAGTAAAGTGCCAAACTGCGGGGAATGGTTCTATGGGTCAAAATAAGAAAAAAGTTCATTTAAACACAGACGCGAAAAAGCTTCGTTTTCCAGATATCCGCCATTTTGTTTTTTGTACAAAATAATTCTTATCTACAGAACGGTTTGACTTATTGAGTTTAAACTTGGCATGAAGTTTAACCTAACAATGATATGTCTCAAGAAAAATAAACGGTTAAATCCAATCATGAGTTTCAAATTGCGACTGTTTGAAAATTGCAACCTAAATTACTCACAACCCGTATATTTTAACAAGAAATTTCAAGATACCTTTTTTGTAGCCTTTTTGATTCCCTTTCGGATGGCGTAACTGTCAAAACAATCGGATGAAGGCTAATAGCTAAGTTAAAGATAATGACGGCATATGTAACACACAATATTGCCATGTTTACTGTATTGGTATAGGATGCCGGGTTGAATAAACCAATTTCAACTATTATCCTTCATCCGATTGTTTTAACAGTTACACCATCCGATAGATGACCAGAAGGGTTACAAAAAAAAGTGTTTGGAAATTTTTTGTAACCCTTCAGGGGTCGCGTCACTGTCTAATCCACCGGGGTTTTCGTATTTTATTTATAAAAACTGAGTGGAGCTTTTAAGATCTTCCACCTCTCCCAAACCTTCACACAAACTCTTTCACCACTCGGTTACGACACCCGGACTCGTCCTGGATGCTTCAGTCGGCAGTTTTACTGCAATAGTTCTACCAACTGGTCTTTTCCACCGTGCGCGACCCTTCGCGTTAGTAATATTTGTGTTTCTGTTGTTCAGAACAATATTCTGTATTACTGCCAAGATGAATATAAATGAATAAGAAAGGCTTTTAAATCTTTGAGGTTATAATATCTATATATTAATAGGCAAGCACGAAACTTGTCGTCTTTTTTTCTCAGCTTGTGTGCATCGTAGGAGAAATTCGCGCATACCGTTAGAAAGGTAGTGTCCTGTAGATGAGCAGAATCCCATTATAATTTACATCGGTCCTCAGGGATACGCCCCAGTGGCCCTCAAAGTTTCAATGTTAATCTTATGGAAGGTCAATCTTAAGGAAGAAGAAGAAAGACTTCTTTTGATTTTATCAGGGGCACAAAAAACAGCTGTTCGTATGAAAAGCTTAAAACAGCTGATTTTGATCAACAGCTGATTTTTATCAACAGCTGATTTTGATCAACAACTGATTTGGATCAAAAACTGAATATAATTTTAGGTTAGGTAAATCAAGCAATAGCAATAGCAATCAAGCAATGAGCAGAATCCCATTATAATTTTAATTCAAACAACGTTTGTTACATATCTATTTACTTACATATATGCTGTTCAAAATATTGTTTATATAAATTGTTTATATAAATTGTTAACATAAACACCATTTGCAATTCAATAACTTAAGTCAAAAGAATAAAAAATTTGATAACTACCCTTAAAATTGAATAAAGCAATAGCGAAGCATTGCCGGGTTCACTAGTGAACATAAATACAACCTTTTATTATTAATATATTATTCATTTGTACAAATTTAAAGAAGAGATACCCATTCGTTTAACCCCGGAAACATTCGTACGTCTTCGTATTCTAGTAAGAACAATATTTTTATAATGCTTATAAAACAACACAAAATGTAAAAAAAAATTATTGAAATACACTGTAAAACTTGATTTTGTGTAACAAAATACATGTTAAATAACATTTTACTCAATAAACTACCTTCTTTAGAAATGGTTTTACTTTCTCCACCCTATACGTAGTATATGGACAAAGTATTGTTTTCGTAAAAATGTTCGAATTTGAATTTTCAGTTGAATTATCTGTTTTGGTGCTCCCAGAACCACAAAAAATGTTTAGTGCAATTATCTGTGTTGGTGCTTCCTGAACCAAAAAATATTTTTAGTGGAATTTTTTGTTTTGGTGCTCCCTGAACAAAAAAAAGTGTTTTTAGAGTGGTGTCTGTCTGTCAGTCTGTCTGTATGTATACACGACCAGAGAGGACACTATTGGTCAGATTTTCATGAAATTTGGTATGTAGGTACTAAACCCTAATATCTCCAGGGAATTTTTTTCATTTTTTGGAATTTTTAATTTTTAAGGCTAATTTACCCCTAAAAACCATAAAAACGACAAAAATGCAAATTTCTCAAAAATGGCTGTAACGATTTTGATCAAATTTTTAGTATTTATAGTGCTTAAGATGCCAAACAAAATTACACCACCCGCTTTTATCAAAACTTCGGCGTTTTATAATTATGGGGAAATGTCGGCGTTTTATAATTATGGGGAAATGTCGGCGTTTTATAATTATGGGGAAATGTTTAAAAATAATCAAGTTTGTGTTGTCAATCTAGCATCGCGGCGGCGGCCGCACGGGGTAGCACCACGGTAGCGAGCACGGCCAGTAGTTCAAAGGTCGCGCGATCGAATCCCGACTGGGACAATAATTTTTTTATACGATTGACGTAGGTAGAATATTATTTTTTTGTTTTGTTCTAAAAAGTAGTAAATAAAATAATTAAAAACAATATTATTTTGACTACAGTAAGTTGGGAGAAAGATTGTGTCAGTTAACTGATACCGTTTATTTAATTATCTACTAAACCTGGTGGAATCCACCGTGCGTGACTCCTCACGTAACTATTATTGACGCGACCCCTGGAGGGTTAAATGTACGGTTTTTGACTAATTTAGGTTTGAAATTTTCAAATAGCCGCCATTTTAAAACTGATGATTGAATTTAATCGTTTATTTTTCTCGAGATACATCGATTTTAGATTAAACTTCACGCCCAGTTTGAACTCAAACAAAACCGTTCTCTAGATAAGAATTGTTTTGTACAAAAAACAGAATGGCGGATATCTGGAAAACAAAGCGTTTTAGGGTCTGTGTTTATGTGAACTTGTTTTCTTATTTTGGCCCGTAGAACCATTCCCTGAAATTTGGCACTTACTTATGGGACACCCTGTACATCTCCTGAATAAAAGGAGGTAAGAGAATCGAATTTTATTTCCACCATTCAGTCGGAGAAAACAATGTTTGCATGTACGCACTCGGCCCAGGTGGGACGGTGCGCTGTGGGTTGGGGGAAAAGTTTAAATATAAGCACAGGTCGAATTTTAGTATAAAATTAGGATAAGATGAAAGGTTGACCTGTTACAAAATGGCAGCTTCTTTCAAAATCACTATTGCCATTCCTCTGTAAGATTTCACTTCCTTTCAACCGGCTAATAAGCCACACATCAACGCGCCAATAACAACCTCGATAACGAAACACTGCTAACTAATTGGTCGTTAACTTTTATTCGTACTGAATTCCTAGACATTTACAAGAAACAGTTTGACGGAAACGGATACGGTGAGTCAATTTAGTATATAATATAAATAATATATATAGTATATAATTTAGTATATAGTGTAATTTAATACTGGTTTTTTTGTGCTCGAGTTTTCAAGTGTTATAATAAATAAGCGTAGATTATAATAATATAAGATACTCTATTCGACAACCGTGTGCGCTTCGCACTCCAATCCCGAATCGTTTATTTTCAAATCATTCAGCAAAAATATTAATAAACTAAATAAGTTCACTATCAATTCGAACTTTTTCTCTTTGTTTATTACTAGGGGAAACCCCTGCGTGCTCCGCTCGCCAACCCCGTTGGAACCTTCAATGCACATATTCATGTTATGTTTTCTTTATAATAAAAGTGTAGGATTAATAACAACCCCAAAGCTAAGATGTTAAATAATGTTAAATGTTCAAATAAAATTATCTATACTAGTATTATAAAGAGGT
Organism: Philaenus spumarius; assembly: GCA_018207615.1. Taxonomy (NCBI): domain Eukaryota; kingdom Metazoa; phylum Arthropoda; class Insecta; order Hemiptera; family Aphrophoridae; genus Philaenus; species Philaenus spumarius. The sequence goes on along the minus strand of JAGFPH010003301.1, from coordinate 84,838 downwards.
AAAACTTGTTTGTTTGCATGTAGGGGGTAAATCTCTGGTACTACTGACCGATTGAAAAAGTTTTACTAATAAAAAGCTACACTATCCTTGAGTAACATAGGCTGGACTTAATTTTGATTTAAGAATTAAAACAACCCCTAAAACGATTCATACTAATTGTTATACTTTCATTAAAGCTAGAGAGCTGAAATTTTGTACATTTATTTCTTATAAGATACATAGAAAAAGTAAACTAGATTTGCGTTTTTTCGCGTGCTGCTAAGGGGTGAAAATATGATAAGAACCCCTAAAACAATAAAAATTAATTGTTTTACTTTCGTTAAGGTTAGTGAGGTGAAAATTTTTACGTTTATTTCTTACGAAATACATAAAAAAAATATCATAGATTGACATTTTGTCTCGTGTTTGTAAGCGGTGAAATTGTAGTAAAATTGTTGATTGTTATACTTTCCTTAAAGCTAGAGAATAAACCCTTAGTAAATTAAAGAGTTTAAAGATAAGAAACCGCTATGTTACGTACTAATTAAAATAAAACATATTAGAATTTAATAGCAGGGCCTATTTATATAAAATAACCTGTTTGCATTTGCTTTGACGCGAGTCACCGCGGGGTTTGGCGAGCGAAGCGAGCAGGGGGGGGGGGGCGGAGCCCTCTAAGTTCGTACATTTTATAACAGCAGTTATAATAAAGGTTAAAAGAACCGGCAAAGCTGAGGTGTACTCTTTAATAAAAACCTAACCTAAAAGTTATAAATACAGATAGTTGATAACAAATTTTAAATCAGGTGTGGTATCTGTTATTTTATTCAATTGGTTGGTATGGTAATGAATGTAAATGCATCCAAGAAATATGTTCATCAATCTATGTCAAGAATTTCTTCCGACTAAATTTACAAATATTGAAATAAGCAAATGTTTTTATCAAAATTAATTATAGCCTTTCTCAGGGATAGTGTAGCTTTTTATTAGTAAAAATATTTTTTCAATCGGTTCAATAATTTCAGAGATTTATAACCCCGTTGGAACCTTCTACATGCATAATCATGTTATGTCATCTTTATAATAAAGGTGTAGGATTAATAATAACACCAAAGCTAAGATTGTAAATAATGTTAAAAATGTTCAAATCAAATTATTTCGTATATTTTATAACAGCAGTTATAATAAAGGTTAAAAAACCAGCAAGACTTATTTGAGGTGTACACTTTAATAAAAACCTAACCTAAAAGTTAGAAATACAAATAATTGCTTCAAAGTTGGAAATCAGCTGTTAATGGAAATATTGGAGGAAACAGCTGTTTTATCTGTTGTTTTATTCAATTGGTTGCTATCGTAGTAAATGTAAATACATGTGTTGGTTCCTCAGTCTAGGCATAACCTAAGATTTTTTCCGACTAAATTTACAAATATTTAAATAAAAAATGTTTTTTATCAAAATGAATTATAGGCTAAGTTTCTCAGGGATAGTGTAGCTTTTTATTAGTAAAAATATTTTTTCAATCGGTTCAGTAATTCCAGAGATTACCCCCTTCATACAAACAAATTTTACCTCTTTTTAATATTACTGTAGAAAAGGTTAGTTTGGTCACACAAAATTACTATTGAACATTTTATTTAAACGAAATATAACATTTATTTAGTAATTTGTTGCAATGCAACTGTATTGCGAGTCTTATTCCTAAACTACAGAGGCAACGGATTTGATTGTTAATTAATTGTAATTTGTTGTCATTTAATGGCTTCTAAGAGTGTCCTTTATTTTTGTGAATACACGTTTCTAAAAGAATGACAAATTTAAAACCTTTAAAATCCATTGTATATTGCGGCTACATACAGCAAATCTGTTTGACAATTAAAAACACGCAGGAGAGGCTGCAATAGGATTGCTTGTAAACGTTAAAACAGTTTAAAACAGTGATTTTTAAGTGCCTTGTTTTTTTGTTTATTTATCTATTGATAATTTACAAAAACAAAAATATCAGTGAATATTTATTATGTTACTTGTCACATCCTGTGACATCTAGTACACACGAATTTCTAGTCTGTCACGGCCATATATCATAGTCGCTGAGTAAAATGTGCAATTTTCGTCACAGTATGAGATGGCGGTAAATTTTTAATATTAACAAAAATATACAGTATTTATTTACATTGAAGTTGGTGTTTTTATTGTAGTATTATAATTTATAATTAATGCTCATATAATGTAGAATAATCTTTGTCTTAGTAAAAATCTATATAACACCCTGTTTTCTTTTAACACGTTCACTGCTAGGCAAATTTCGTATTTCCTATGCTAGGAGCTCACCCTTTATTTTTTTATATTTATAGCGTAAATGAGTAGAACTTTATGTTTTATTTTTTAACATTTTTACGTAATAATCACTAATATTTTAAAGCGGCCGCGCATAGGCTTGAAATTGACGTGCGAAGCATGCAATGCATTGTGTATTTCAAATACTCCCAATACGAGGGTTGGCGTGCAATGCACTGCGCGTCGGCCGCTTCTCATAGTGTTCAGTGTCAAGCTTACATGTGCGTCCTTAGCAGTGAACGTGTTAAAACTCATTTTATTTGTCATATAAAAGATAAACAAACAAAAATAAATTGTAATTACAGCAAGCTTCTGTATACAGAGCTATTATTTTTTTAACGTTAATTGCTGTTTCCCGTTATTTTTAGTTAAACAAATACCAATAAGCAGAAGCTCGTGATTTTTAGTTAAAAGATTTCTGCTAGAGCGCAGCATCAATGTCGTGTTTTTTGTCGCAGAGACTATTACAGTTCATAAGTCGCATATTCGCGAGTTTGCGACGATATTTTATATACCAGTCACATCTGGTATTTTTCATAGCTCGTCACAGATGACTGCGAAATATCATCGACATAGTCACATATCGTTTATCTCTACTTGTCTGGTACTTAAATATTCAACCAGCTATGCTTCCGCATTTGAAACGTGTAATCATGTATTATCTAAGTATACTTCCTGAGCTGGCGGATATCTGCATCAGATACGATCGGTCTACACATCTTCATCGTACAATTAAATTAAATGATATAGTATAAGCTCTTGATATTAAAATGAGTTGAAGGCGAACATAGTGAGTTCGCAGAACAACCGTCCATTGAATGGCCGTTCAACCACCGTGTGTGCTAGACTGGGGTATGGGGCTTAACACGTTCACTGCTAAGGACGCACATGTAAGCTTGACACTGAACACTATGAGAAGCGGCCGACGCACAGTGCATTGCACGCCGACCCCATATTGGAAGTATTTTCAATACACAGTGCATTGCACGCCAACCCCATATTGGAAGTATTTTCAATACACAGTGCGTTGCACGCCAACCCCATATTGGAAGTATTTTCAATACACAGTGCGTTGCACGCCAACCCCATATTGGAAGTATTTTCAATACACAGTGCGTTGCACGCCAACTCCATATTGGAAGTATTTTCAATACACAGTGCATTGCACGCCAACCCCATATTGGAAGTATTTTCAATACACAGTGCATTGCACGCCAACCCCATATTGGAAGTATTTTCAATACACAGTGCGTTGCACGCCAACCTCATATATGAAGTATTTTCAATACACAGTGCATTGCACGCCAACTCCATATTGGAAGTATTTTCAATACACAGTGCATTGCACGCCAACCACCGTATTGGAAGTATTTTCAATACACAGTGCATTGCACGCCAACCCCATAATGGAATTATTTTAAATACCTACTGAAATACGTGCTTTGCATGCCAAACCGTATATTGGGGGTATTTGCAATAAACAGTGCATTGCAGCACATGCTTGATCTCTTGTAAAAAATAAAATAAGTATATGTAAAATCAAACGGCACATAACATTAAAATTAAAACATATTTTGGTGCTAATCTCTTTAAAGAAAATTCCTGACTATACTTAATAATATATATTGTTTTTGTTTTTGCCTTATGGACTGGTTATATATATATATATGTAAAAGTAATTACCTTTCTTTTATAATTTCCGCTCACAGTCCTTTTCTTAATTAATTCACTTGGTGACCTGATCGTTTCGCCTTTCAAATCAGGCATTTTCGAACCATAAACTTTTAGACATTTATTTAAATGCGCGTCAGTTATTATAAAAAATAACGAACATTAAAAAACACACAAACATATAATACAACACTTACAACACATATAACTACACTTAAAACATCGCTTATGTCACTATTTTGTTAGAACATTACGTAAAGTGGTGTTCATTCGGTCATTTCTTAATCTGTACTGATAGATCTTGTGATGCGGGGTTCAAATTTACAGACAAAATATTATCGATCCATCTACATTGTTAAAAGAGAAAACACAATTCCGGTCAAACACCATATTTGATAGTTTACTCAGATTACAACCCCTTCAGGAAGAAAATACGAACCCCGTATACGAAATTACTTTTACATATATTAATAATATACATATTATTTTCTATATATATATTTTATCAAATGTAGTCAGTATTTGTTCTTTACCTTTTATGTGGCTACATGTTTCACTGCCACAGGCAGCATCATCAGGCCAGCTATCTATGTACACTTAAACACTTATATATACACAACACATAAAGTTACACATATTTTCGTACATTTTTTGTACACGTCACATAAATAAATAGGTTTTTTCAGATTTGCTACACTTAAGAGGTACCTCATTCTAGTGTACTTCCTTCAAGACTGATTTTAAAGATAAAGGTGCAGCTCTGTTCTACTCTTATCAGATTGTACCTTGTGCTCTACTAGATTTGCTTTGTCTCTTTGATTTTATGCTGTTGGCAAAAAATTAGATCATAAAGGCAATTGGAAGCAAAATGTAGCCACATAAAAGGTAAAGAACAAATACTGACTACATTTGACAATATATATATATATATATAAAGATTAGGTACCATTTGGCTGCCTTATATGGCACGATTTGCATTCGATTTGGCGGCTGGTTCTAAATGGAAGCCGTATACGGCCGCCAAATTGCAGACCCTGTTATTCTGTCTTATAATGATGATTAATGACGAATAAAATTGATTTGTATTGGCAGTCAAATGGGACCCTAGT
>JAGFPH010003301.1:60195-71506 GCA_018207615.1 Philaenus spumarius | reverse complement strand
CAACAAAGAATTAGCGGACGATTAAACGAAGATAAACACACTTAAATGGGTCGAAATAATTGGGCACGAGTTTATGAGTTTACGAACTTCGGCAAGAAAAATGGTTTAGTAAATTCTATCACAGAACGCACTATCAGAGTTTTATTTTTATTTTTTGTATCGACGATTTAACGTAGACTGTTTTATTGACCGAGCGAAGCGAGGTCTCCGTTTTAACTCAACCGTTCGGCATTTCGTCTGTGTGTCTGTATGTCAGTGTGTCTGTCTGTCACACGATTACGGCCAAACGCCTAGACCGATTTTGATGATTTTTTGCACGAATGTTCCTTATTCCTAGGCCTTATATATACGGCGTTTTCCATTTTTCATTTTTAACCCCTTAAATAAAATAAAAATGGCGGCCAGACCATTTCTTTTAGTGTAAGCTTTTTTCCAAAGCCAGTTTGTGGCTTAAGGGTCTGCTCCAGTAAACGAGAAAGCAACAGGAAACGCACTTCCGGTATCACTATATCCCTATCTAACCAGTGCAATTTCTTGCATCTGAACGCTTTGACATTGCCTCATTTCATACCATTTTATAAGTCTATCTTTTGTAATTGATTGTTGAAAAAAAAACTGAATATTTTTTATAAAATTTCGGATCCTACTTGCAAATTCTTTTTCATTATTAATTTTTTATTGTGTTAGGAAAAAAATTCAAACTTTGTACTTACAAAATGTCAGTTACTTGACAAATGAAAGACATTTTTTAAAATGTAAATTGCAAGAAGGATGCGTATTGTGACTGTGCTTAAAATGAGACCTTGCAAACAATTTTATGATAAAAAGTAAACGAAATAAATGGTATGAAATTTAACATTTCTCTTATGGGATAAAAATCCATTTTATTTTTACTGGAGCAGACCCTTAACAGAAAGTCGAATTTAAAAACTAATAAGATTTTTCCAGTAGAAAATTATATTTTCAACAAAATTGTATTCTTGATTTTTTTCCGAATCTCTAACGGTAAGCTCACAAAATGGCCGTAAACTTCAAATTTGTTCAAAATCGTACAAGTTTTTGTATTTCAAATATGTTTTTATACGTTTATTCTAAACCAATTCAAAAGTGTTCCGTAGCTTTTTTGTAGATAAAGGTTCAAATAATTCATATATGCCAGTAAAAAAAATGATTGAAGTAACATTAACAAAGTTATTAGCTCAAGAAACAACCATGTTCAATAACGAAAGGAAAAAGTTCAACTTTAAGCCTGCATAAAAAGTAGTCAATTTAAAAAAAAAAAAATCATAAATGTAAAAAAGTTTCGTAATTTAGTTCTAAATAGAACTGTATTAAAATATTTATCAATTTCTAATTTATTATTTTGAAAACACCAGTTTTTATGTTCCTACTACAAGACTGCTAAAAAAACTAGGCCTGTTTTGAATAGTAATTTAGGAATATATCCTTTGCCCAAAAATTACATATTATTATAAGAAAAGGTAGGCAATAAATCAAAGAATTGAACTGTATACTTGTAAATTATTATTTTATAAAAGTATTTGACTTAGCTTTACTTGAATTACAAAATTAGATGAAACAAATGAAACCTCGCGGCGATAAAGGACATACAAAAGAAGTGTTGGTACATGGGTTGAGATCACTATCACGACTCTTTAACATCGTTTGTTTTCATTATTGATAATATTGGAATATGATAGGGAACTGTAAATAGTTCCCTAAAACACAAAGGAAGGTTTTAAAAAATTCGAAATTTTAGGGTGGGGTTTGGGGGAGAGTCAAAGTTACTAAATCACGATTTCTCTAAAACTACTTAACGGATTTTAATGAAATTTGGTATGTGGCTTCCTCTAGGGCCGCAAGTGATGATAAGAAAACGTTTTCAAAAATTCGAAATTTTAGAGGGGTTTGGGGAGGGGGCCAAAGTTACTAAATCATGATTTCTCCGAAACCATCGAACGGATTGGAATGAAATTTTGTACGTAGCTTCCCCTAGGCCCATAGGTGCTCGCTAAGAAAGGTTTAAACAAAATTAGAAATTTTAGGAGAGGTTTGGGGGGAGGGTGAAAGTTACTGAAAAAAACCACGAACGGATTTTAATGAAATTTTGTATGTAGCTTCCTCTAGGGCCCTAGGTGCTCGCTAAGAAAGGGTTTAAACAAATTCGAAATTTTAGGGGCGTTTGGGGCGTCAAAATTACTAAAAAAACCACCGAACGGATTGGAATGACATGTATCATGTAGCTTCCTATAAGGCCCTAGGTGATCGCTAAGAAAGAGTTTTAAAATATTACAAATTTCAGAGAAGGTTGGGGGGGGGGTCAAAGTTACTAAAAATAATCATAAGAAATACATAGTGTAATATTGATATAATATATTTTTTGTTAATATACATTTAACTTAGATTTGTCTATCCGTGCAATGCTGGATCGGGCTAGCTAGTCTTCTACATAAAAAAAAACAAATCTCTGTCCTAATCAGTCGTAATTCCCGCGAAAATGTCACAGTATACAGTAATCTGTTTGCATTTTCTTCTCACCGGGTTGGTGAGCGAAGCAAACATTGGACGGAGAACTCTAGTGTTTTATACAATGAAAAACGACCGATGGAAATGTGTGCCGAGTACATGCTTGACTTACATAGTAAAGAAATGTTGAACGCTCGCTCAGCTGTCAATGCTGTCCCCTAAAGGAAGATATATCTTAGATTACTTCAGCAGTAAATTCAGCAATGTTCTTCTGTACCGTCAAACTGCAGTCGTAAACTTGCCCGCTTAGCTTAGCTCCGCCCACTTTGTGACGTCACGGTCAAGTAACTTTAGTCGTAAAGATTGGCCACTTTCTGTTCGAAGTTTAGCGTTTAGCTCAGCATTTTGTTTCAACACAAGTCAATCCAATTTCGAAAGACTATATAAAATATAGACACAGACGAATAAAACAATAGGCTACTGTCCAACTAGAATAGACAGCTTTTGAAAAACAACAATTAAGATAACAGGACTATTCCCTGAATGTTCGTTCATTCATCCCGTATTATAACGAACACTGCACTACAAGGGATCCTAACAGTACAATTTTGATACAGTAAGTTTTTTCTTTGTTTTTGTTTGCTTTCCTGAAAAGCATTTGGTTGTGAATAGTAATTACCTGGTACTAAATTGGCCAATTTGGTTGATATTGTAATAAATCCAAAGGCGTTCAAGAAACGTGTGTTTGATTGGTACAGGCTCAACTTAAAATTGTGTTAGCTTATGATAAAAATCAGCTGTTTTATAGACCTAGCGAAACGGGGTCCCGTTTTATCTCGACCGTTCGGCATTTCGTCTGTGTGTCTGTCCCTCTGTCTCACGATTACGGCCAAATGCCTAGACAGATTGTGATGATTTTTTGCATTAATGTTCCTTATTCCCACGCCGAGCGATGTATGTATACGGTTTTTTCCATTTTTCATTTTTAACCCCTTAAATAAAATAAAAACGGTGGCCTCACCGTTTCTCTCAGTGTAAGCTTTTTTCCAAAGCCAGTTCGTGGCTTAACCGTAAGTCGAATTTAAAAACTAATAGCATTTTGCCTGTAGCAAATTTGTTGTTAAACAAAATTGTATTCTTGATTTTTTTCCGTATCTCTAACGGCAAGCTCACAAAATGGCCGCAAACTTTAAATTTGTTAAAAATCGTCCAAATTTGTGTATTTTAACCATGTTTTTATACGTTTATTCTAAACCAATTCAACAGTGTTCCATAGCTTTTTTGTAGATAAAGGTTCAAAGAATTCACATATGCCAGTAAAAAAATGATTGAAGTAAAATTATCAAATTTATTAGCTCAAGAAACAAGCATGTTTATTGACGAAAGGAAAAAGTTCAAATTTAGGACTACATAAAAAGTAGTAAACATTTTTTGTAATTTTTTTCATAAATGTAACAAAGTTTTGTAATTTAGTTCTAAATTGAACTGTTTACAAATATTTATCAATTTCAAATTTCTTATTTTGAAATCACCAGTTTTTATGTTCTTACTACAAGACTGCTAACAAAAGTAGGCCTATTTTGAATAGTAATTTAGGAATATATCCTTTGCCCAAAAATGACATATTATTATAAGAAAGTGTAGAGAATAAGTCAAAGAATTGAACTGTATACTTGTAAATTATTATTTCATAAAAGTATTTGACTTAGCTTTACTTGAATTACAAAATGAGACGAAACAAATGAAACCTCGCGGAGATAAAGGACATGCAAAAAATTACCGTTGGACAGCGTGGGAAGTGTTTGTACATTTGTTGAGATCACCATCACGACGCTTTAACATCGTTTGTTTTCATTATTTCTGATATTGGATTATGATATGGAATTGTAAGTACATTGTTAAGTTTTAGTTATTTAAGTATGTAAATATTTAATTGTATGTTTTCCCTCAATAACGTGATATTTTTAGCTATCTTACGTATTATTAACCTAATAAAACACAATGCCTCTAAAAGAAAATCTTTAGCAGTTAAAGCTCAAGGAAAGAAAAAAAACTAGAACTAGAAACCCCGGAATTGCGGGAATTGCAAAATATTGTTTCACTGGCTAAACCTTCTGCTTACTTCTTTACTGGCACACTATTTTTAACCTAAGCTCAAAACCACATTTGTTAATCCAACGAGCGATGTCTACTGTTCACACAACTACTAGTTAAAATGGGTTTTCAACAAACTTAACACCTTAGATTGGAGCCTACGCGACCACGTATGCTCCACTAAGTACCGCAACATCCGGAGTATTAAAGTTCTACAGTGTTTAGAATTGAAAACCTAAATTACTTTTTGGATGGTGTTGAATATTTTTTTGTACTTCGAAACATCGCTACTATATCAGACTTTATTTGAAGTCTGAAAGTCAGGAAAGAAAAGAAATGTAAAAGAGTTATTTAAAGCAAAAGTTGTTTTAGTTCTTCCTGTAACGGAAAGACGGTAGACGAGATCATTATGGCCGCCTCGTCACGCCAGCGACTTCCGAGAACGAAAATATTCCAACTCGAGTTTTCTGAAAGTGTTTTTTATTGATATCGTAATGCAGTGGGATACAGTTAAAGCGGCCAAGTTGTATTTAAGGTTGACAGTACACTCCCTACAGTAATAATATAAATAAAGTTACAAGGCAGGAAAGTGAACTTGGTTCTTGCGAGCGTAGCGTAGAACCCAAAACAATTCATTAGTGTTTACGCCGTACCTTATCTATTTAAAAAAATCTATATATATAAAAGCGAAATACCACTCACTCACTCACTCACTGACCCAATCATCATTTCTCAAAAACTACCGAACGGATTGAAATAAAATTTGGTATGTAGCTTCCTCTAGGGTCATAGGTGCTCACTAATAAAGGTTTTGAATAATTCGAAATTTTATAGGGGGTTTGGGGGGATCAAAGTTACTAAATCACGATTTCTTCAAAACTAACTAACGGATTGGAATGAAATTTGGTATGTAGCTTCCTCTAGGGCCCTATGGCCCACTAAGAAGGGTCTGAAAAAAATTCGAAATTTTAGGGGGTTTGGGGGGGGGGGGATCAAAGTTACTAAAATCATAATTTCAGATCTTTTATTATAATAACAATAGTGATTTTATTATTTAAGATCTACATATATAAAAGCCAAATACCACTCACTGACTGAACATTTAAAAAGAATACAATTACGTTAAAAATACTGAAAATACCCACCACCACGGGCAACGCCGTACGGGTCAGCTAGTATGTTTATAAAATAAAACACGCCCTACAGAAACTAATACGTTTTCCACTTACATAGTAAAGAAATGTTGAACGCTCGCTCAGCTGTCAATGCTGTCCCCTAAAGGGAGATATATCTTAGATTACTTCAGCAGTAAATTCAGCAATGTTCTTCTGTACCGTCAAACTGCAGTCGTAAACTTGCCCGCTTAGCTTAGCTCCGCCCACTTTGTGACGTCACGGTCAAGTAACTTTAGTCGTAAAGATTGGCCACTTTCTGTTCCAAGTTTAGCGTTTAGCTGAGCATTTTGTTTCAACACAAGTCAATCCAATTTCGAAGGGATATATAAAAAATGGCGTCGGTTTGAAAACTTCAAACCTAAATTACTCAAAAACTGTAAGTTTTAACAAAACATGTCAATATACTTTTTTGCATCCCTTTATTTCCTATCGGATTGTCTCACTGTCAAAACAATCGGATGAAGGATAATAGTGAAGTTATGTGTAATAATTGATTTACTTATAATTAAATAAATACCTTATTCATACTACTGCTCGCAGTCCAGTAAAGGTTGTTTATTAATCGGTGACGACCGTTTCGCCTATTTTATTCAGGCATTGTCAAACCGAAACTTGTTAGGTTATAGCATTTAATTTAAATGCTCGTCAACTTTAAAATTACACAAAACACGCAACACACATCATAACACTTTGAAACACCAAACTACATTTAAAATATATCGCAATGTTAATACTTTCATATAAGAAGGACACACGTGTTCACTTGTTCATTGCTTAGTCAGTACTGTAGATACTAGTTTTGAGGGTGGTTATGTCTTCTAGTTGAAGGGGTTAATCTATATATATATAAACAAAATACCACTCACTCACTCACTGACTCACTCATCACGATTTCTCTTAAAAAACTACCGAACAGATTGGAATGAAATTTGCTATGTAGCTTCCTCTAGGGCCATAGGTGCTCACTAAGAAAGGGTATGACAAATTTCGAAATTTTCGGAGGAGTTTGGGGGGATCAAAGTTACTAAAATCATAATTTCAGATCTTTTATTATTATGACAATAGTGCTTTTAATATTTAAGATCTATATATATAAAAGCCAAATACCACTCACTGACTGAACACTTACAAAAAAAAACAATTACATTAAAAAGACTGAAAATACCAGCCACCACAGGAAACGCCGTACGGGTCAGCTAGTTTAACTATACCGTCAAAAATAGTGTTTGATTGAAAGTGGACTTTTTCGTTTAATAAAATAGATGAATCAGAAATAGATTGTTTGTAGATTTGGAATTCTTCTAAGACATTCGTAATTTTCCATTTTGAGCATTTATGTAAACTTTGCATATTGCTATCTATATTGGAATAATTATGGCCTGTTTCTAATAGATGTTCAGCAAATTTAGATTTTATTTGGTTTAGGTTCCTTTTCGGCAAGTGTTCTTTAAATCTGCTTTTAAACGATCTTCCCGTTTGGCCAATATAGTGTTTAGGGCGATTGTCACAGGATATTTTATATACGCCTCTTGCATTGAATGGGCATTTTTCTTTATTTCTAGGTTTTAATGCATTTCCTGAATTATTTGCGTCTACTGGACTGCAGTTGTCTAAATAAGGTATTTATTTAATTATAAGTTTAGTATATTATAACCCGTCCATAAGGCAGAACAACAAAAACAGTTAATAATTGGTTTGTTCAATTATTGTAATTGAATTAATGTTCCACTTCTGTTCAAATTATTCTTGAATATATATATATCAACAAAAACAAGATCAAGGGAAACACATTCCAAATAACTAGTTTAAATGTGTTTTATGAGGTTGATGTTTTCATGCGGGTTACTAGCGTAAGACCTCCGTTTCAATAGCATGGACAATGCCTGCCCATGCTATCAACTAAACTGTAAACGAACAATAGTACATTCCCGAACCTTCTGGAATATACTTTAACAATCTCGAAAACACTACAACTTTCTCCAACATTCTAGAACATTCTGTATGAAACATTACGAACATTCTGTATGGAACATTCTGAACATTGTGTATGGAACATTCTGTATGAAACATTCTAGAACATTCTGTACGGAACATTCTAGAACATTCTGTATGGAACATTCCGAACATTTTGTATGGAACATTCCGAACATTTTCTATGGAATATTCTGTATGAAACATTCTTGAACATTCTGTTTGAAACATTCTAGAACATTCTGTATTGAGCATTCCGAACATTTTGTATGGAACATTCTGTATGAAACATTCTAGAACATTCTGTATGGAACATTCCGAACATTCTTGAACATTCTGTATGAAACATTCTAGAACATTCTGTATGGAACATTCCGAACATTTTGTATGGAACATTCTGTATGGAAAATTCTGTATGAAACATTCTAGAACATTCTGTATGGAACATTCTGTATGAAACATTCTAGAACATTCTGTATAAAACATTCCTAACATTTTGTATGGAACATTCCGAACATCTTGTATGGAACATGCTGTATGAAACATTCTAGAACATTCTGTATGAAACATTCTAGAACATTCTGTATGGAACATTCCAAACATTTTGTATGGAACATTCTGTATGAAACATTCCAGAACATTCTGTATGAAACATTCTAGAACATTCTGTATGCACCATTCTAGAACATTCTGTATGAAACATTCCGAACATTTTATGTGGAACATTCCGACCATTTTTTATTGAACATTATGTATGTAAAATTCTAGAAAATTCTGTATGAAACATTCTAAATCATTCTGTATGAAACATTCCGAACATTTTGTATGGAACGTTTCAAACATTTTGTATGGAACATTCAGTATGGAAGATTCTAGAACATTATGTATGAAACATTCTAGAACATTCTGTATGGAACATTCTCAACATTTTGTATGGAACATTCTGGAAGCTTCTAGAACATTCGGGTACATTTTGGCCAGTCCATCTGGATTCCCAGTTGCTTCACCGCCTTACCATAAGAACTCCATCGGTACGATGCTCTCTTTTGACACAGAAATCCTTGAACCCATCTCCTGCTGTTCCAAACCAAAAGTTTCTTCATGGATATGGGAATGAAGGGCTACATACCATATACCCCCATGTGGCTGCGGTGGTGGGTTACTGAATTGTAGCAGCACGCATGTATATACCACGCTCTTATTTATTACATGTATTGATATAAAATAAATATGTTTTTTATACGTTTACACTTGGCTGAATGAATTACCTATTTGTAAGTGCAGAATAACGTATAAATACTGAATTTAGATGATACTGGGTTATGGAATAATATAAGATAAATATATAATAATGTGGCATGTACATAATATAATATGTGAAAAGTATACTGCATATCAAAAGTTCATATGCAACCAACTACAGATTTTGTATGCATCTAATTTCATTTCTAATGCATCCAACTACAATTACATGCACATAATTACAGTGTATATGCATCTAGCTACAGTGTGTATGTATCAAAAAACAGTGTGCGTCTACAGTCGGGACCACGAAATAAGGCGGTTGAGAATCCTTGCGCTGTTGCCAGATATGGGACTGGCAAAGCGAGAAGCGGTCGAGAATCGCTTGCTCTGCGGCACGATCTGGCAACACTGGATCCAACTACAGTTTATATGCATCCAAATACAGTTCAAACGTTTCTTACTACAGGTTACATGCATCCGACTACCATTTACGCTTACGCAACTACAGTTCATAGCAACCAACTACAAATTTTATATGCACCTAATTTCATTTATAATGCATCCAAATACAGTTTATACGCATCTAAATACAATTTAAATCCATCTAAATACAGTATTAGTTGTTTTTTTCCATCTAACTAAAGTTAATTTGCATCTTACTTCATTTATATGCATTTAACTACAGTTTGCATTTATCTAACTACATTGTATATGCATGCAACTACAGATTGTTATGTCTAGTAGTCCAAAACCGCAGGATATGTTTAAGCATTTCAATTATTCCTTTCCAATCGGTTTGTTTATATGGTTTATTCATTTCGGACAAGTTCCGTGGCCTTTCTACATTCGGATATAAAGATGATTCAAATATACGAAATAGTTCTTCCAATGGATGTATGACTGGTTCATACGCAATGGGTTCTTTCTGACTGTCTTTTAAAGCCGAACTGAACTGCAAAACTGTCTCGCCCAATCTAGCGTGTATCACTGCTTCGTTTAAACTGGACGACTCAAACGTTTCGTTCAAATTATAGGGCTTAACAATTATTTCAATAATGGTGTTAATAACCGGTCCGTCTGACTTTGGTTCACTGACTGTTTCGTTCAAACCAGTTACCTTGATGTGTTCTTCACTACTTTCATTAATAACCGGTTTGTTTAAACTGGCGTTATTAACTCTTTCGTCTAACATTCGTCTTAATGAGTCATTTAAACCAGTTGGTTCAATTAGTCCATCATTACTGGTATTACTAACTGGTCTGATCAAACCGGCGTTGTTTAAGGTTTCTTCAACTGTTTCATTCAAACCGGGCGATTTAACAGATTCTTCATTACTGGCAGTCTTGCCTTTTTCACCTGATTCTGGTTCAATATCTGTGCCATTTAAACCAGATGGTTCAACCAGTATTTCATGACTGGCGTTCTTGACCTTTTCGTCCAATCCCGGTTCGATAACTGTTTCATTTAAACCAGACGGTATAACCGGTTCTTCATTATTGGCGTTCTTGACTTTTACGTCCAATCCTGGTTCTATAACTGTTTTACTCAAACCAGACGTTTTAACCGGTTCTTCATTACTGGCATTCTTGAATTTTACGTCCAATCCTGGTTCTTTAACTGATTCATTGAAACCAGAAGTTTTAACCGGTTCTTCATTACTGGCGTTCTTGACCTTTTGGTCTAATCCTGGTTCTATTACAGTTTCATTTAAACCAGAAGTTTTAAACGGTTCTTCATTACTGGCGTTCTTGACTTTTACGTCCAATCCTGGTTCTCTAACTGATTCATTTAAACCAGACGCATTAACCGGTTCTTCATTAATGGCGTTCTTGACTTTTACGTCCAATCCTGGTTCAATAATTGTTTCATTTAAACCAGACGTTTTAACTGGTTCTGCATTACTGGCGTTCTTGACTTTTACGTCCAATCCTGGTTCGATAACTGTTTCATTTAAACCAGACGTTTTAACCGGTTCTTCATTTCTGGCGTTCTTGACTTTTACGTCCAATCCTGGTTCGATAACTGTTACATTTAAACCAGACGTTTTAACCGGTTCTGCATTACTGGCGTTCTTGACTTTTTCGTCCAATCCTGGTTCGATAACTGTTTCATTTAAACCAGACGTTTTAACCGGTTCTGCATTACTGGCGTTCTTGACTTTTACGTCCAATCCTGGTTCGATAACTGCTTCATTGAATCCAGACGTTTTAACCGGTTCTGCATTACTGGCGTTCTTAACTTTTACGTCCAATTCTGGTTCGAAAACTGTTTTATTCAAACCAGACGTTTTAACCGGTTCTTCATTACTGGCGATCTTGACTTTTACGTCCAATCCTGGTTCTCTAACTGATTCATTTAAA
>JAGFPH010003301.1:48892-60095 GCA_018207615.1 Philaenus spumarius | reverse complement strand
TATTGTATTTGCATAAATACCCGCATTTTTTTGGTCCCTGTGGCAGCAACCCTACGTACTCAATCCAAATGTTATCATTATGGAGAATAAGTAAAACATTATAAACATTTACTTATGAGCATGTACCGATTAAACTTGGTTTGTGGCTTTATCTAGTTACGTTGTATTATGAAATATGAAAAACAAAACACAATTCATTTTCCACCATGTCATCAAACCTGCATACTCAACTTTAATGTTGAGTACGTGAGCATACTCACAAGGAGGGGAGGGTCTGTCTACACTGTCACCTCGACCAAGTAACATCGCGGTTACGCGCATTTCTATAAACATTTTGATTACTCGTATACCGTAGTGAATTTGTTGCCAAATATTTTGTTTTACGAGTTGTAAATATATAGTTTAACCCTTTAACTGCCAGACTACTATATGTAGTAGTCTCACAATTGCAGACCATTCAATACAATAGTCTCACTTGTTCTGAATCTTTGACAACCTAAAAATCATCCAATCTAAATAAAGTAGGAACCGTTGGAAAGTAAATGTTTCAAACTTCAATTTTTGTATTTACAAATGTTTTCTAAAACGTTTACTTACATGTGTAATCATCGTATTAAGATTGTAGTTGTATTCACACTTGTATTCACACGGTACGCAAGAAAACGAACAGAAATAGCGCGCAACTTCGTTCTTTTCTAAGAATCATAAAATCCAGACAAACTTGTTTTAAATAGAATTTATGGACACCATTAGATTCTTCAATATTTGCACTTTTTAAAACTGCCAACTAATCATTCGTCACTCTCATATTTTCTTAGATAGGAGTATTTCTAGAAACCCTTGAAATTAGACAGTTTTCTACCAATAAATAAGCTATTTTTTAATTGACATAATTATGATGTAAAATCAGAGATATTTGTTTAAAGTTCTTTATATCGATGTAAAGAGGAAATTCTATACTCTCGATTGATATAAGTTAAACCTTATTTTTAGTGTTAGGAGGCTATTAGATTTTGTTCATGAAATATAGTTATTCTACAGTCAGCTAAAGCACCCAGAACTTGTTTGACCGTTAGAAAATACAATATTTTAGAATAGGACAAAATTTCAATCTTCCGTATGGGTTGCGTGAGTGAGAGTAAAGTATATATTCTTAATTCCATTTTCAAAATACTATACTGTATGTGTGCCTTTGTTAGTGGTCTTGTAGTAGAAACATTAAAACGGTTGTTTTGTGAAAAAAAATTGAAATTTATTTTATTTATTTATTACCAATAATTCCTTTACATGTATAAATACATAAAGGACCTATAGGGGGCACAAATGCCCGTACATAGGTTGGTCCCTAAATTAAAGATAACAAAAAAAGAAGAAATTAAATTGAGCTAGAAATCACGCCCAATAATAGTAAGTAATAGTATAATACAATATAATATAACAATAATAATAGTTTAATTGAAATTGATGTATATTGTTTTTATTATAAAGTGTACCTAGATTATCTCACTTGACAAATAATTTATTTAAAAAAAAAAACTTTCTTTCATACACATTCAGTTTATTTAATCTATGCTAAATCCACTTATTTTCCTATTAACTTTCTTTTTTAAAACATTTACACTACAAGATGGCGATTTTAACTCATTTAAATAGATACAGTTCATTGAAATACTTCGCTGCATAGTAAACGTAGCTTCTCTGCCCAATGGTTAGAGAGCGTTTTGGTAGGGAAATATTCTTAAACCTAGTATTTCTTGGCTTGCTTAGAAATTGATATATTATATTTTTATACACTTTTATTTACAACTAAATTACAAAACTTTTGTATATTTTGAAAAAAATTACAAACATTTAAGGTTTTTATGTAGACTTGAAGTTCGATTTTATTTTCTTCAATTGAACATTCTTTTAATTCCTGAGCTAATAACTTTTACAATTTACACCAATGATTTTTTTTTTTTATACATATATTCTTTGGACTTTTTTTATAAAAAAGCTATGAAACCTTTTGGATTCGAATACAATTACTATTTTTTATAACTTTTAGGAAATATGCTTGCAAAATCTCCAAAATATTTAACATTGGCAGTTAGAGGGGTTAATTATTAATTTATTGAGTTTTTTATTTGTAGGTGTGTGCTATTATTACTAAACGTATTATTTAATAAATTAAAAGTGAGTGTAGAATTATTTTTAAAGATAAGCGGTATAATGAAGAATCATAGGAGTGGTATTCATAAAATTAAACGTAATTTGTTTTAATGGTAAGGTTATCATTTATATTAAGAAGCAATTTTACGAAACTTTGATTTATAATCAGTTTGAAATTTAGAAACTGCCGTTTAAACACCACCAATAATACCCAAATATTTTTTGTCAGACTAATAGTTCACTTGAGCTTTGATTTAAACTTCTCCTCCCGATCTGGGATTCCCCACACCTCTTCGCGTCTTACACTATCCAGGCTTCACGAAGAAACGCACGAGCTCTACCACTTATTTTTATTAACAAGTAAGTAAACAGTACGTAATGTGACATTTTTGCTGCTGTGGCAACACTTAACAATTACCACTGAATACACCGTATAAGGTACAGTTATTCATACCATGAAAGGAATTGGACAGGAATAGGAAAGGAATCTCACGGACGTGAATTTTGGTGGGGTGGCTACCGGTGACTACATATACCAGGAAAGGAACAGTAATGTATTCTGGCATGGCGATGCGCGCCGCTGACACTGTCAGACCACTCCCGCTGCGCCGGCCGGCGTGGAGTCGTTTTTGTTTCCGCCCCATAGGCTACAAATAATTTAAAAAAATCATTGCAAATTCAAATGCATTAATTAGGAAAAAGAAGATTGTTAGAAAAATGATAAAAATGTAAAAAGTCAGCAACCTAATTTTTACATTTATGTATTGTCCTAAAAATGTGTATCAGGCTACTTTAGTTAAATGGCTTCTAACTTTTCTTTTATGTAATGACTCATTAACATTTTCGGCATCGTGGTGTAATCCAATTGTGAAATACTTCTTAAACGATGCTTTCATTGACATAATAATATGATTTTACTATGAATTATATTATAACTTTTACTATGAATTGTAGGTACCAAATATAGGTACAACAAATCGATATTTTACTATTTTATATTTGCTTATATATAATATGCAGCTTTCAATATTTTCCCGAAAACTTTGCTAAATTACACCCTCCCCCCCTTTATTTTGAAAGTAATAGCCTACAAATTTGAAGACAAAAAAAAAACAGTGCTGGCACACTCATAAACATGACAGGCTAAGTATATAGCAAAAGAAAGTATATTAGGTTTTCCACTACGTTGTATGCTTAGTATGTGTTATGAGCAATCACATTTTACCTTTAAATAAAATATATTGACATTTTACCCACCAAAACAGTATTTTCGGCCTAATGAGCGTATTTTTAAACGAATTTCAATAATATCTCAGAATTTGTTAGAACTTAGTAAATCTGTAGTAATAATATTGCACAGTGTGTGTTGTAGGTTTAAGGAGGGGCGAGAAAAATTGGTTTTAAATTTTACTAAAAAAAACAAAATTTTGTATAATTTTATACTTTTGTGAATTTTGTAGATTGATCATTATAGACGACTGATAGACAAATAATTTGATATTTTGTTTTTCTCTCTACGATGTTTCGTTGCCCTAATAATATAAGGCTCTAAAATATATTGACATTTTACCCGCCAAAACAGTTCTTTCCGCCTAATTTCAATAATATTTCCGAATTTGTTAGAACTTAGTAAATTTGTTTAGTATTGTAAGCTTTCCAACAGTCTTTAAATGAGTGGCCTCCCCGTTAACCGATTAGTACCGAAATATCTGTGCAAATTCATGATTTTTTAGGCTTTTTAAGCTTAAATATATGAAATAAAAATGTAAGTATACACATAGTTTTATTCAAATCTTCACTCTTAACATCATATCTATTTGTAAAACAATATACAGAAATTACTTAGAAAATCAATAATTTGTTTATTTATAGCTACGAAAGTCCTAATCGGTTACCATTTGGTCCCAGTAAAGTAAGCGAGGAATCAATGATGGCGAGTGGATTTCGCAGACTCATCCGGATGTTGATTAGTTTACTCAAAGTACGTTGCCTATGGAAATGACAGTCTTAACGATTTATGACTACAATTAGCGGCATGTCTGTGTTTTTAAGAAAACTAGAAGGTTTATCACTTTTCTATCTGTCAACCAAGTAACAACTGTGCTGCCACAAAATTTTTATCAGGAAAAAATATAAAATTTTAGGTAAATAATGTTCATTTTGTTTCTTACACCAACAATTTAGATTTTCTTGAGGTCGTGTAATGATAAACTGATTTGTATAAATTAAGATTTGTTCTTCGTTATTTAAAAAATTTAAAACCTCTAATACAATTTTTATTTCTGAGGAGGTCTCATATAGTTGTCAATGGTATTTAAAATATCCTTTTCGACAATCGTATTATATTAATTTTAGTTTAAATTAGGCTTTTTTTCTGCCTTTTTGGAAACATATTTTGTGTTTTTATAAACTAGGCTAATGGCTAAAATTATGTCCGCCCATCTTCGTCTAGTCTAGGGTGCTCGTCGGTCGTTTGTTAGTGGTCAGTTTTCCCGGGAACTGAGATTTGCTAATTGTATATTCATTGCATCACCATCACCAGTAAATGAGGGTAGTTGGCAGATTTTCTGTACTACGTGGGCATGCAGAACAATATTTTCCTCTAACCAAGCCGAGGAAGGGTTTTGATGGTAGCAATAATTAATTAGATTAAAATATTTAATACAATACATCACTTTTATTTTTCTAAAGATTTTCCAGCCAAGGGGCGCACCGGTGTTCCGGTGGGCCAGGCCAGGCCTGAAGGCCGTTATATACTAGCTAGTAGTCATATCTTAAAGTCTTAAAAGGTTTCTTGAACACCCAGGAAAATGGCTGCCCTAGTCTTTTAAACTGAACATGTAGTTATTAAATATTACACAAGGTGAATAAATAATATAATACCAATTTATTATACAGAAAAAAGTTATTGGAAAGTTTTGTAAAACTTATGGTAACATTTTTAGTTTACTTTGTAAGTTTGTTTAGTTCCCGTAACATGTGCAGTAATTGTCAAAAAAGTAAAAGTAAAATACTAAACTTAAAGTGATGTCCTCAGATACACCGTGTACAACGCACTCGAAACACGCTAACTAGGTAACATAGCTCGTTCCAGACGCACTATCGGTTATTTAGAGATTGAAGAAACTTGGCAGCAATGGATACAACTTGGCAATAATGGATACAACAGGAAGCAGGAAGAAGTAAATAGACGCATACAGTCCTCAGATAATGCATACAAAATAATATTCATAACACACTTGTGTGTTTAAAAATGACGAACGGGCGACCTCGGATACTGCGAGAAAGGTGGTCGAACAAACACGGTGTGTTTTCGCCACGACTGCAGCGCGCCAAATGGT
The DNA here is from genome assembly GCA_018207615.1 of Philaenus spumarius. Classification (NCBI taxonomy): domain Eukaryota; kingdom Metazoa; phylum Arthropoda; class Insecta; order Hemiptera; family Aphrophoridae; genus Philaenus; species Philaenus spumarius. The sequence goes on along the minus strand of JAGFPH010003301.1, from coordinate 54,603 downwards.
CAAACGCTGAACTACAGATTCGACGTAGGGAGGCATCTGAGGACATTAAAAGGAAATGGGTTTTTTGCATGAGGCAACCTGAAATGGGAAGTTATAGAAGAATCTAATGAAATTTGTATCCGAGGACACTAAAAATGTCCTCGGATGCAAAAATGTCCTCGGATACACGGTGAAAACTCAACCCAATGTCCTCGTATACACCACCTGCCACACGCACACAGACACACAGACACACACACAGACATCACTCCGAAAACCACTTTTTTAGGTTCAGGGGGCCCAAAACGGATATTTCCACCAAAAACTCAAACTCGAAAATTTTGACGAATACAATACTTTCTCCATATACTATGGTATAGGGGGAGAAAGTAAAAAAAGGAAGGGCATTATGAGTGAAGATATACAAGCTGGTTTCTTTGGAGTTCAAACAAGGAGTTTAAATTAAAGAAAGGCACACAGCTAAGTTCATTTAGCCATACAGAAATACTTTTTTCCCAGAAAATTATGAAAGATTTCTAAGAAAATATAATTAAAAACACTTTTAAAAATTGATAGTTGCTTAAAATGTCCTTTTATGTAGGTTTGACACCGGCAGCCGAATAGTCGAGATATACACCTGTTCGACTTGACAACACTGCCGGCAGCTAAATGTACCCATACCAAACATATATGGCAGCCAAAAGGGACCTATATACACGCTGCGCCGAATAGCCGCAATCTTGCTGCTGCCAAATAGCACCAATATTGAAACATGATCTTAAAGGAGTCATAAATTAATAAAAATTTAATACAGTGATCTGTAGAAGGTCACAATCAATTTAGCAAGTTAAAACATGGATATACTCTTCTCTAAAGGGTGGCAGCCAAATAGCTTACTTTTTGACGGCCGCCAAATAGATAGGTGTATTTATATATATATATATATAATATATGTACTTCTAAGGCTATCAACAATGAATATATTATTTTCCTTTCCCTGTGAGCTAGTGAGGGCCGTGGCCCCTCTCTGCCCATAGGTATGGGCCAAGGTTTGTATATAGGAGGTTGTCTCACTCCCGTAAAGCCTGTGTAACCAGCGGTAGGCGGAACCGTGACGTCACCGGTAGACCTCTCCGGCCTATCATCGCAACTGTTGACGTAGCTTATATATTTTCTTTTGTCATTCTTTGCTTATGATAAATAAAATGCCGTAGATAGAATGGTTATGCACACAAATTTAACGTTTTATTCATGAATTACGTCCTTAAATTTGTTGCGTAAAATTGTAAAAAGATAAATACAATGTCTGCAGTGAACAAAATGATTCTATCATTCAGTTGCATTATTATAAATAAATATTACTTTGACATACTGGAAATCTGTAACCTCTGTACAAGCCTTTATATACGATATCTAAAACACTCAAATTATTACTACCATAAAGATTACTGCGATCGTTTTTGTTTAGTATTTCATTTAATTAATAAAATTTTAACTTAAAAATTAACCTTTTATTTACTATTTCATTTTAGAACAACATTTTAAACATAGTACTCAGTTTTTAAACATCCAAACAGTTTTTAATGAAATATGGGCCTTCGCTCAATCTTTTGTTATCAATGTTAAATTGTTGTTTTGAAATAAATAGTCTAGGAATATGAATGCAGATAACATGGGTTTATAAAATACGTTTTGGAAAATAAAACTCAATTTGTAAAGGTATAGTTCTTATTCATTAAATACATAAAAATTATGAAAAATACGAGCCTTTTGTGCCTTGAAACTTAAAAGCAATTATTAATGACTATGAATCTTCTTGTTCTATTTAGAAGTTTTTTAAACTTCATTACTGTTTTTTCTTTTGTTACAAATATGTTCATTCAAAAACTTAAACCTTATAAAAGTTCTTCGTTTTAAAAAGGTTTGGCTACAGCGAATGGAATTTCTTTTGTCAAATTTAAAATCACACCTTTTCCTTTAAAGAAGACTTATGCAAAGACTCAAATTCTGTATTTAAGTACTTCGATTGGTTTAACCATTCTGTGGAAGGCTTCGTTAAACCACCATTATGATAAATGCCGTAGCCTAGAATTAGATGTACAACTTTGATTGTCGTTGTCATTTCTTGAGTTATCTTGCAGATATGGATATTTAGATTTGTGTTTTTTTTTGCAACCCATCCTATAAAAACAGTAAATGCATGTTAAATACATGATTAGTAATTTTAAAATAGCTGTGGGGAAATGCTGTAAACACACAGGTTAAATGAATTCGTTAATTGTGTAGTGCTCGTTTGATAGTAAAATATTGATGTAGTTACGAATTGCAATAATTTAAAAACAATAATTATACATTAATCTGCCATGGCCATTAATAGACTGCTTCGCACAGACATGAATTATTGACATGTGGAATAAAGTTTAGTATTTGTAAACATAGATTGTTTTCTACTCAAAACCCTTTTTAATTTGTGTGGTGATAATTACAACAGATGTTTAAATGTTATTCGTCTAAGGGTCAAAGTATATTCTAAGCGTTTTTTTCTCGGAATAACACATAAAAATAACGCATGAGTACAGATACCGCAATGTGCATATTACTGTCACTGAGCAGACAAGTGGGAGGGGAGGTCCGCCGATGACGTGTTCCCTGCAGTGCGCGCCGTAGATGCGCACTCGTCTGACACAACCTTCTATATACAAACCTTGGGTATGGGCGCCCATGCATTACACGATTTTCTCCTACAATTCTGCCCTGATGACTTCCATGCGCTCGTATGCAATGTTGATACATACTGTCTGTTTGTGATTGCATACACAGTACCGTTAGCTTTAACGTTAGTTGACGCACTTTCAAATTTACCCAAATGCTGAAAAATTATAATAACATCATTTTTTGCTGTTTTCCTGATTCTATAGTATATGAGGTTTAAGAAAACAACATATCCAATAAAAGTTCTTTATATCAGTCTGCAAAGTGTATTCAAAGCAATGCGTGCACCTACTTTAGGCGGAGCTGAGACTGAAATATGTATACACTGAGCGTTACCCTTCTGATATATACAAATAAATATTGAGCTTGACTTGTGAGAAGATATACTTGATAGAATAAACTTTGAACACTAAATCTCACAGCTAATACGTTTATTAACTCTAACGCGTTACAACGACCCAGTCGCCATCTTCAGTGATGCACGAGCTACAATAGTCAAACTATAACTAAGTGTTTGATTGCTCTTGATTCTAGATAAATATTTAAAGATGGCAAAAAAAAGAAAAGTAAAAGAAAGAAATGCAGGGAAAATTTTCTACGGACCCTCAGCAGCATGTCTTTGCTTGCGTTTTGGGCTAAAATTATTTTTGATTTTGTTTTAAGTAATGGAAAAGGATACTAATTTTTATTATTAGTATATCAATGCCTCCAATATGTAAGTAAAACATACCTTGACTACAAAATACTGGTTGTTCAAGTTATTTCCCTCTATGTTAGCTCAAATAACTAATGGGATCTTTCAACGCGATTTCCAGCAACTGTTCAATTTTGATATTTTTACTCAAAAGTTCTTATAACGTTTTGACTGCTAAAGGGATGAAATTTGTACCACATCTTCAGTAGCTTATGGTGTAAAATGTTTGGTATTTTTATTTCTCTAGGACAAATACAAGATAACAAACGGCCATATTATTGGTTCAGTAGTAAAAAACTTATAAAAGGTAAAAAAATCCATGGTTTTTACTAAAAAAAACAAAAACAAAAAAGGTATCTTGACATGTTTGTTCAATTCCTATAAACGTAAACATTTTTTAAGGTTCCAATGAATATTTATAAAAAAAGGTTCATAATTTAAAAAAAAGCCTATTCTAAGAAAAACCTATTGTCATTAGGGGATCAACTTAAGCCCGCTTGGAATCAACTGTGCAGCGGCCATCTTGGATTCGTATCCCCTAAGAGCAATGTTAAATTTAAAACCATTTATTTCGTTTATTTTGAATCATATAATTGTTTTTAAGGTCTTATTTTAACCACAGTCACAATAAGCATCCATTTTGTGTTTAAATTTTTTTTAAATTCCGTTCATCTGTCAGGTAATTGACATTTTTTAAGTACCAAGATTGAAATTTTTTTCTTACATAATAAAAAACGTATAATTAAAAGTGATTCAGAAGCCGGATCCTCAATTTTATAAAGAATATACAGAGTTGTTTTTTTTTCAGCACTCAATTACAAAAGATGGATTTATTTAAATGGTTTTAAATGAGGCAATGTCAAAGCGCTCAGCTGCAAGAAATTGCACTGTTTAGATACGGCTGTGAATCGCTGGAGTCACCGGCTGCTTTCTCTTTTACTGGAGCATACCCTTAAATGAAACATACACTAAATGTCAGCCCAATTTTATCTCAATACATCACTGAAAATCGCATACAAATCGGTTCAGCCATTTTTGAGATAAGCGCGCACAAACGAACAGACAAAACGTTTACGAGATAATTGTTTGTATAGAAGACCTGTTACTAGTTTGCTCAAAAATAATATGTTCTGTTTGTTGCAGATGGGTAAATACTTCGTTACACTTGTAATATTTGCAATCTGGTCTCTCTACATTGCCCACATTGACTGCTACCGGAGGTATACGTTCAAACAGTACCTGAAAATAAAACCTCGCTTCAGAGAAGTTATCGGTAAACGTGTAAATATAAACTTTACCGGAAAACGTCACTCGCAGGATCAAGGACCTGTTAGAGCCGAAGGACAACAGGTATCCTCTAAAACACGTGACCATCCTTGGTTGATAAAAGCACCGGTTGAAACTTCGTTGTCTGCGAATAACGCGACAGAAGATGGGTCAACAAAATATGCCAACAATATAGAAGTGAATCTACCACTCGAAGCAAGAAATTTGGGGGAACTAAATACTTTAGACGATATAAGAGTACCAAGAGATACGGTTGGACAGTTGAATACTTATAATTTTGGAGGTCTTGTTTCAGGTGGGATACCAAAAGCAGGTTTGGAAGGATCAGTCACGGCGCAAACGTTGAACGAAATCGACATCAAACCAGGACTCGATGCATTTTCTAAAAAGGAAAGTTTAAAAGAAGAAGCCGGTTTTAATATACAGGTAATAAAAGCCCGTTTGGAAGAACCAGGGAAACCACCCATGAATGAACCAGTTCAAACCAGTCTGGAAGAAATAGTGAAGCCGCCTGGTGCAAAGGAAACAATTACAAAACCTAAAGCAGACGAAATATTAACCAACGAAAGTTCGGACAAACCCGTAAATAACGCCAGTAATGAAAAACCGGCTAAGCCGACTGGTTTAAATGATACGGACATCCAACCAAGACATGACTCGAAGGTTATAAACGCTATTATTGAATTAATGTTAAAGCCACATAATTTAGACCAATCACGTACGTCCCCCAGTTGGAATGAAACAATTATCGAACCAGGATTGAACGAAAAAGTCAAGAACGAAAGTAATGAAGAACCGGTTAAAACGTCTGGTTCAAATGAAACAGTTATTGAACCAGGATTGGACGTAAAAGTCAAGAACGCCAGTAATAAAGAACCGGTTATACCGTCTGGTTTCAATGAAGCAGTTTTAGAACCAGGATTGGACGTAAAATTCAAGAATGCCAGTAATAAAGAACCGGTTAATACGACTGGTTTCAATGAATCGGTTAGAGAACCAGGATTGGACGTAAAAGTCAAGAACGCCAGTAATGAAGAAC
>JAGFPH010003301.1:30111-45033 GCA_018207615.1 Philaenus spumarius | reverse complement strand
GGAATGTTTTATACAGAATGTTCTAGAATATTTCATACAGAATGTTCTACAGTTTACAATACAAATCTACATGTATTGTCCGTTTACAGTTTAGTTGATAGCATGGGCAGGTATTGTCCACGCTATTGAAACGGAGATCTTACGCTAGTAGCCCGCATGAAAACATGTACCTCATAAAACACATTTAAACTAGTTATTAGGAGTATGTTTCCCTTGATATTGTTTTTATTGATATTTATATTTTCAAGAACAATTTTAACTGAAGTGAAACATTAATTCAATTATAATAACTGAACAAATCAATTATTAACTGCTTTTGTTGTTCTGTCTTATAAACTGGTTATAATATACTTATAATTAAATAAATACCTTATTAGTGAATTTCCATGGGAAAAATGAGCTTTTGCAGTCGGCCTTATGGTAAGACCCAAGGTCGGGAGTAGCAAATGAGCACCGATCATGGTTCCCAGAACACTTTTTAGGGTGTCATTAAAAATCATATACATGACTTCGCACTCTAGCGGCCGCATTTTAAGTCCGATTTGGTCCAAATTTGGTACACATGTTGTTTGTCTATGTCGCTCGAACGAGTTCGTTAGCCAAAAAAATCCAGCAAACGAAAGTAACTATTTTTTGACAGGAAGTAACTATTTTTTGAGATTTTTACTACGAGAATGAAATGTTATTAAAGTTTTTTCTAAAATATAAATGTAGGATGTTATTCTGCACATTTTGTTTTTTTACGCGACCTTATAGTTCACTTGGTTCCCCCAAAATCGATCAAAACGTAAAATACCATAAAAGTACCCGGTTCGAAAGCTAAGTGGTGCAAACTCGCGAGGCCACTAGGAGTAAACAAATTCTACTAATATATTGCGTACACTCAGACAGCTGTTCAACGCCTTCGTGAGTAGACCTATTTCCCAAATTTTTGGTTGAAACCCTAAAACATAGGCATTAGAAACTTAATTTTGGAAATTTGCTCAACTCACGTCAGCGGTTCAGCTGCGTGGTCGAATTATTTATAATTTAGGAAATGCATTAAAACCTAGAAATAAAGAAAAATGCCCATTCAATGCAAGAGGCGTATATAAAATATCCTGTGACAATCGCCCTAAACACTATATTGGCCAAACGGGAAGATCGTTTAGAACCAGATTTAAAGAACACTTGCCGAAAAGAAACCTTAACCAAATAAAATCTAAATTTGCTGAACATCTATTAGAAACAGGCTATAATTATTCCAATATAGATAGCAATATGCAAATTTTACATAAATGCTCAAAAGGGCCATTATGAATGTCTTAGAAGAATTCCAAATCTACAAACAATCTATTTCTGATTCATCTATTTTATTAAACGAAAAGGTCCACTTTCAATCAAACACTATTTTTGACAGTATAGTTAAACTAGCTGACCCGTACGGCGTTGCCCGTGGTGGCTGGTATTTTCGGTCTTTTTAACGTAATTGTATTTTTTGAAAGTGTTTTTTTGTAAGTGAGTGGTATTTGGCTTTTATATATATAGATCTTAAATAATAAAAGCACTATTGCCAAAATAATAAAAGATCTGAAATTATGATTTTAGTAACTTTGATCCCCCAAACTCCTCCTAAAATTTCGAAATTTGTTATACCCTTTCTTAGTGAGCACCTATGGCCCTAGAGGAAGCTACATAGCAAATTTCATTCCATTCCGTTGGGTAGTTTTGAAGAAATCGTGATTTAATAACTTTGATTCCCCAAACCCCTCTCTAAAATTTAGAATTTTTTTAAACCCTTTCTTTGCGAGCGCCTATGGCCCTAGAGGAAGCTACATAACAAATTGAATTCCAATCTGTTCGGTAATTTTGGAGAAATCGTGATTTGGTCATTTTTGTCCCCCCAACCACCCTAAAATTTCCAATTTTTTAAAACCCTTTTTTAGTGAACACTTATGGCCCTAGAGGAAGCTACATACCAAATTTCAGTTCAATCCGTTCGGTAGTTTTTTAAGAGAAATCGTGATGAGTGAGTCAGTGAGTGAGTGAGTGGTATTTTGCTTATATATATATATAGATTAACCTCTTCAACTAGAAGACATAACCACCCACAAAACTAGTATCTACAGTACTGACTAAGCAATGAACAAGTGAACACGTGTGTCCTTCTTATATGAAAGTATTAACATTGCGATATATTTTAAATGTAGTTTGGTGTTTCAAAGTGTTATGATGTGTGTTGCGTGTTTTGTGTAATTTTAAAGTTGACGAGCATTTAAATTAAATGCTATAACCTAACAAGTTTCGGTTTGACAATGCCTGAATAAAATAGGCGAAACGGTCATCATTGATTAATAAACAGCTTTTACTGGACTGCGAGCAGTTGTATAAATAAGGTATTTATTTAATTATAAGTAAACAAATTATTACACGTAACTTCACTATTATCCTTCGACCGATTGTATTGACAGTGAGACAATCCGATAGGAAATAAAGGGATGCAAAAAAGTATATTGACATGTTTTGTTAAAACTTACAGTTTTTGAGTAATTTAGGTTTGAAGTTTTCAAACCGACGCCATTTTTTATATATCCCTTCGAAATTGGATTGACTTGTGTTGAAACAAACTGCTCAGCTAAACGCTAAACTTGGAACAGAAAGTGGCCAATCTTTACGACTAAAGTTACTTGACCGTGACGTCACAAAGTGGGCGGAGCTAAGCTAAGCGGGCAAGTTTACGACTGCAGTTTGACGGTACAGAAGAACATTGCTGAGTTTACTGCTGAAGTAATCTAAGATATATCTTCCTTTAGGGGACAGCATTGGCAGCTGAGCGAGCGTTTAACATTTCTTTACCATGTAAGTGGAAAACGTATTAGTTTCTGTAGGGCGTGTTTTATTTTATAAACATACTAGCTGACCCGTACGGCGTTGCCCGTGGTGGTTGGTATTTTCAGTCTTTTTAACGTAATTGTATTTTTTTTAAATGTTTAGTCAGTGAGTGGTGTTTGGCTTTTATATATGTACATCTTAAATAATAAAATCACTATTGTCATAATAATAAAAGATCTGAAATTATGATTTTAGTAACTTTGATCCCCCCCAAACCCCCTAAAATTTTGAAATTTATCAAACATTTTCTTAGTTAGCACTTATGGCCCTAGACGAAGCTACATACCAAATTTCATTCCAATCCGTTCGGTAGTTTTGAAGAAATCGTGATTTAATAAGTTTGATCCCCCAAAACCCCCCTAAAATTTTGAATTTTTTTCAAACCCTTTCTTAGTGAGAACCTATGGCCCTAGAGGAAGCTACATACCAAATTTCATTCCAATCCGTTAGTTTGTTTTGAAGAAATCGTGATTTAGTAACTTTGATCCCCCCCCCAAATTTCGAATTATTCAAACCCTTTCTTAGTGAGCACCTATGACCCTAGATGAAGCTACATACCAAATTTCATTCCAATCCGTTAGTTAGCTTTGAAGAAATCGTGATTTAGTAACTTTGATCCCCCCCCTAAAATTTCGAATTATTCAAACCCTTTCTTAGCGAGCGCCTATGGCCCTAGAGGAAGCTACATACCAAATTTAATTTCAATCCGTTCGGTAGTTTTTGAGAAATCGTGATGAGTGGGTCAGTGAGTGAGTCAGTGAGTGACTGAGTGGTATTTCGCTTTCTATATATAGATTTTTTAAATAGATAAGGTACGGCGTAAACACTAATGAATTGTTTTGGCCTACGCTACTCTCGCAAGAACCAAGTTCACTTTCCTGCCTTGTAACTTTATATTTTATTACTGTAAGCAGTGTACTGTCAACCTTAAATACAACTTGGCCGTGTTAACTGTATCCCACTGCATTACGATATCAATAAAAAACACTTTCAGAAAACTCGAGTTGGAATATTTTCGTTCTCGGAAGTTGCTGGCGTGACGAGGCGGCCATAATGATCTCGTCTTCCGTCTTTCCGTTACAGGAAGAACTAAAACAACTTTTGCTTTAAATAAATCTTTTACATTTCTTTTCTTTCCTGACTTTTAAAATTCAAATAAAGTCTGATATACTGGCGGTGTTGCGAAGTATGGAAAAAATATTCAACACCATCCAAAAAGTTAGTCAGGTTTTCAATTCTTAACACTGTAGAACTTTAATACTCCGGATGTCGCGGTACTTAGTGGAGCATACGTGGTCGCGTAGGCTCCAATCTATGATGTTAAGTTTGTTGAAAACCCATTTTAACTAGTAGTTCTGTGAACAGTAGACCTCGCTAATTGAAATAACAAATGTGGTTTTGAGCTTAGGTTAAAAATAGTGTGCCAGTAAAGAAGTAAGCAGAAGGTTTAGCCAGTGAAACAATATTTTGCAATTCCCGCAATTACGGGGTTTCTAGTTCTAGTTTTTTTCTTTTCTTGAGCTTTAACTGCTAAAGATTTTCTTTTAGGGGGCACTGTGTTTTATTTAGGTAAATAATGCGTAAGGTAGCTAAAAATATCGCGTTATTGAGGGAAAACATAAAATTAAATATTTACATACTTAAATAACTGAAACTTAACAATGTACTTACAGTTCCATATCATATTCAAATATCAGAAATAATAAAAACAAACGTTGTTAAAGCGTCGTGATAGTGATCTCAACCCATGTACCTACACTTCCCACGCTGTCCAACGGTCATTTTTTGTATGTCCTTTATCGCCGCGAGGTTTCATTTATTTCATCTCATTTTGTAGTTCAAGTAAAGCCAAGTCAAATACTTTTATAAAATAATTATTTACAAGTATACAGTTAAATTTCTTGATGTATTCTCTACACTTTCTTATAATAATATGTAATTTTTGGGCAATGCATATATTCCTAAATTACTATTCAAAATAGGCCTACTTTTGTTAGCAGTCTTGTAGTAGGAACATAAAAACTGGTGTTTTCAAAATAAGAAATCTGAAATTGATAAATATTTGTATACAGTTCTATTAAGAACTAAATTACGAAAATTTTTTACATTATTGAAAAAATTACAAAAAATGTTTACTACTTTTTATGGTAGGCCTAAGTTGAACTTTTCCTCTAGTTACTGAACATGCTTGTTTCTTGACCTAATAACTTTGTTAATTTAACTTCAATAATTTTTTTACTGGTGTATATGAATTCTTTCAACCTTTATCTACAAAAAAGCTATGGAACACTATTGACTTGGTTTAGAATAAACGTATAAAAACATGGTTAAAATACAAAAACTTGGTCGATTTTTAACAAATTTGAGACCTTTTTTTGTGAACATACCGATAGAGATACGGAAAAAATCAAGTATACAATTTTGTTGAAAATCTAATTTGCTACTCGCAAAATGTTATTAGTTTTTAAGCCACAAACTGGCTTTGAAAAAGCTGACACTGAGAGAAACGGTCCGGCCGCCATTTTTATTTTATTTAAGGTGTTAAAAATGAAAAATGTAAAAAAAACGTGCATATACATCGCTCGGCCTATGAATAAGGAACATTCATGCAAAAAATCATCAAAATCGGTCAAGGCGTTTGGCCGTATCGTGAGACAGACAGACACACAGACGAAATGCCGAACGATCGAGTTAAACGGAGACCTCGCTTCGCTCGGTCAATTAAATAAATATTATAAAATTATTTTTTAAATAGGGCAAAATTATCTATATCTGAATGTGCAAGGTGTTTCAGGAAGACACGGAGAAACTTTCAGGACATGTTCTACTAGTGAAAATGAAGAAAAAGTTTCGTATAATAGGCCTAGGTTCGGCAATGCTTCGTTTTCCAGTTATTCACGATTAAGTTTTTTTACAAAATAATTAATACCTGTGGATGTAGGGCATAATATGTTAAACGAAAATTTTGGGTACATATTTTGTATGACATATTTTACCCACGTGCAAAAAAAATAAGAACGTTTTTTCATATATTTTTTAAATGGCGGCCGTTTAAAATGTGTAATGTAAAATACCTCGAAAACCGCTAACTTAACAAAAAAATTTAGGAAACCAAAAAGTTAATTTTTTTAATAAGAAACAAAATCGGTTTCTTATCTTTCCGGTATCTCAAAAGATAACCGAGTTAGTGAGGCAAAGTAGGTCAATGCCGCACGAGAAAGAGAAGTGGCCGTACGAAGCGAAGCCAAGTACTGCCATCTATCGAGGACGGTAATGACTGTTTGAGCTCGTAATGCACGCAAGATTTTCCCCAACACTTTAGTTCACTTGGATTTTCGATGAATTTTGTATTTTCACTCATCCATCCGTTATAAATTTGAGACCTACGTTTTGTTGCTTCAAAAACGTAATAAGTTTGTTAAACTGTCCTATTTCAATGTTTTCTTTGACTCTTATTGTTGTTTTTAGCATTGCAAAAATACTCCATAAAGTTAAAGGCTTTACAGCTTGAATTTTTTCAGACAATTCTAATAAAACATTTTCACTTGTCACACGTACCTTTTCAGTACGACACCAAGATTCGAATAACTCGTATTGTTTCTCATATTTCATCCTTGATTTATTCGGTAGCAAGTTCATTGTCACTTTTCTAGCCGCATCATAAATTTCAGATGGTGTGTTATTGTTTAAACTATCGCTATCAGAGGAATCCATTTCTTCGGTTTCGTTTACTGTCAAAAACCGAAATAAAACGCAAATAGGCCTATCACGCTTAACAAACATTCGGGTTATGACAAAGTTGTAACACTTTACATTGTTTTGAACAGCTGTTTGGACATTTTCATTGTAGCGTGCGCAAAGGACAGTGCGCAAAGTAGACCGTGCGCGAATAATGAAGTGCGGGAATCAGCTGTTTTGCAGACTGTTTTCATTAATAAACTTTGGGTTTGACGAGTGAGAAGGAACTATTTTTAATTCACAATAACAATACACTAATTCACACACACATACTTTCAACGATCAAGCGCGTTTCAACGACAAAGTCGTCATCCTCAGTGATACATGAGCTACAACTAGAAACTTGTAACTAGTTCAGCCTAGGACTAGGCTACATATGTATACCCCTCTAGAAGAGTGGGGGTGGTCTTAGCGTATGAACAACCAATAGCGTTATCGTAACAACAGATAACAAGAGAATGTGAAATACCAAAGTGAATAGGAGAGAGGGGGAGGGTAATATTACAGAGTGGTGATGGATACATATGTAACAATTATAGGCTGTTATAAAATAATAAATCTGAGCAAACTATATAATAAAGCAATATTAATAATGATAAAGTAATTTAGAAAAAGGATTTAGCTTTAGTGAACTAGAAAAATATAATAAAAACATATTAAATAACATTTAAGTAAAATAACTTTCTAAGTTAAAAGTAACGGTCATGTAAAATTAAGTTATATGACTATGTAATATGTACCTACATACTAATAAATCGTTTGAACACTAAACATAATATGTGAGTGAGAATTAGTGTATTGTTATTATTTTTTTTTTACTGTTTTCAGTTAATAATTAAGGAAATTTGCGTAGCAGTGTTGGGGAAAATTTCTTTCTGTACTATTATTGTTTGGTTTGGTTTGGTTTGGTTTATTAGCCTCATTTGGTTACATTTCTGCTTTATAAACATTTCAGATGTCACATATCTACAAATGATAAACATATACACAGAATACAAAAGAATACAAATTAATACACATATACACATAATACACATACAACACAAGTAATAAAAATAAGACATATATAACTATATTAACAATTTCAAATTAATCATACAATAAAACAACTATATATAAAATCCATTCAAAGCCCCAGGTACTCCTCCACCGAGTAAAATGTCCGCTTTACTAGGAAGGCCTTAAGTTTATTTTTAAAGGCTTTAATGCAAGGCACTTCCTTCATATTGTCTGACAACCTGTTGTACAATTTGAGACCAGAATAGCTCACCCCGTCCTCGAACAACTTTAATCTATGTACTGGATATTGAAGCATTTGCCGTCTCACAGAATATCCATGTTTGTACTGATCGACACCCATATAGTTACTTATAAAAAAGAACAGGATATTCATGATGTATATACAGGGAAGAAATAAAAATTTTAATTTCGTAAATGAATTTCTGCAAGATTGCCTACTTTTTAAATTACAAATTATTCTTATAATTCTCTTTTGGTTAGAAAATTTTTTTCCATACTCTACCGAGTTCCCCCAAAGAGCAACACCATATTTGAGGTGAGAGTACACATATGCAAAATATACTGTTTTAATTGTATCCGGACTGGAAATACGTGAAATAGTACGTAGTGCAAAACAAGCTGAGTTAAGTTTATTTGAAATTAAGGTAATATGTGATTTCCACTTTATATTCTCATCAATTACCACTCCCAGAAAGTTTGACGAGCCTGTACTTGGTTCTAAATGATTAATTTAATTTTTTTCTTTTAATTGTTTACAACTGAACTGCATTAACCAAGTTTTATTTTTATTCAGTTTTAGACTATTTGATAAAAACCAATTTTCTGCCATAACCAGTGATGAAGTAACCGACTTTTCTAGATTAAAACTATTCTTCCCAAAAACCGTTAAAGTGGTGTCATCAGCAAACAGGACAGCTTTTGCTTCCCCAATATTATAAGGCAGGTCATTTATATAGACCAAAAACAGTAAAGTGCCCAATATCGATCCCTGGGGCACACCTCGAGAATTTATTTCCCAAGAAGAGCGTGCAATCCGTAAGAGTCTGTATAGACTACTCTTTGCTTTCTACATGTTAAGTATGACCGCAACCACTCATTTGCCTTTCCACGAATACCATAATAGTTAAGCTTATAAAGGAGAACTGTATGGTCGACACAATCAAACGCCTTTGAGAGGTCACACATTAGAGGTGCTACATGCATGTTCTTATCCAGCGAGCGAGTTACAGCCATCGATGTATAAACACACTGGATCGCTGGCTGCGTGTATTGAATACGGTCCGACCTGCCTAGCCGCTTCCCCCACCACTGGTGGGACAGCAACAACATGTGAAGCATTCAAAGCTAATGCAAAGCCCACAAATGTTTTAATTTATTTTGCTCAACTTTAACAACGGCACTAAACATTATTTGTAAAATAATCATTTTAATTTCTAAACAATATTTAATTGTTATACAGTATGTAACACTTATTTTTATAGTAAACTAGTGAACCCAGCAATGCTTTGCTATTGCTTGATTTAATTTAAAAGTTAGTAAAGTTATTCCATTGCATTACATTGATTTAAATAATCGAATTGTAAAATGGTTTTTATGCCGCAAGAATATACTACACAAATTTAGATCTATAAGTTGTAAACCTTTTTAGATAATACAGTAAACCTTTTGTTTGTTTTTACCTAATCTAAAAAGACTGATAGTTGTGATTAATTGTAAAAAACCTGATTCTAAATTAGTCCAATTGGTTGGTGTTTTGGTTCATTGTAGGCCTAACCTAAAATTATGTTAAGTTTTTGATGCAAATCAGTTGTTTTATATATAATATGTAACAACCAATGTTTGAATTGAATTAAAATATAGTAAGCATTTTTAGTTGATTTTTGTTTTTATTGTTTAACCAACCTAAAAAGCTGTTGGTTTTGAAAAAATAATAAACTGATTACAAATTTGCTAGTAAAGTTGCTATGGTAATGAATGTAAACAAACATGTGTTACTAAGCATTTTATACGAACAGCTGATTTTGTGCGCTATGGTCTTGAGTCCATATAAAAGAGGCTGTTTAGTTTTTTTTCTAAATTTGAAACTTTTTCGGAAAACTTTTCAAATTTTTGTTTGTATGAAAATCTAGTTCGGACTATTATGAACATTTTAAAATAAAAAAATAGCCAAATTGGTCCAGCCGTTCTCAAGTGATTACGTTCCAGCGCTTACAAAGGAACAGCAATTCATTTTCATATATATAGATTAACAGTTTGTGTGTAAACTATTATTACTGTTGTTGGATAAGGATAAGGAAAAGTTTAGGGAAAAATAAACTGAACCAAAACCATAATGAAAAACATGATCTGCATTAGCACTTTTAAACTGCATTTTATTTACATAAAAGTATACCTACACATTGCACTTTAACGTTTTTAAATAAAACAAGTTTAGTAAGTTTTTGACGCACTCCAAGCTTTGTAAATGTAGCTCGCGATGTTTTGAAATGTTACAAAATTTCGTAAAATGTATAATATTTTATTTACTACTAGGGACTCGGCCCCTGATCGCTTCGCTCGCCAAACCCTGCGGTGACATATGGTGATGCTAATGCAATCTCTAATTATGTTCATAATTTTAAAAATTTTGCCATTTTTCATTTTTAACCCCTTAAATAAAATAAAAATGGCGTCCGGACCGGTTCTATCAGTGTAAGCTTTTTTCCAAAGCCAGTTTGTGGCTTAACTGTAAGTCGAATTTAAAAACTAATATTTTGCGGGTAGCAAATTAGATTTTCAACAAAATTGTATTCTTGATTTTTTTCCGTATCTCAAACGGTAAGCTCACAAAATGACCGTAAACTTCAAATTTGTAAAAAAATCGTCCAAGATTTTGTATCTCAACAATTTATTCAACACGTTTATTCTAAACCAATTCAAAAGTGTTCCATAGCTTTTTTGTAGATAAAGGTTCAAATAATTCATGTATGCCAGTTTTTCCAGTAAAAAAATGATTGAAGTAAAATTAACAAAGTTATTAGCTCAAGAAACAAGCATGTTTAGTAACGAAAGGAAAAAGTTCAACTTTAGGCCTACATAAAAAGTAGTAAACATTTTTTGTAATTTTTTTCATAAATGTAAAAAAGTTTCGTAATTTAGTTCTAAAATAGAACTGTATAAAAATATTGATCAATTTCAAATTTCTTATTTTGAAAACACCAGTTTTTATGTTCCTACTTACAAGACTGCTAACAAAACTAGGCCTGTTTTGAATAGTAATTTAATAATACTATATCCTCTGCCCAAAAATGACATAGCCTATTATTATAAAAAAGTGTAGAGGATAAATCAAAGAATTGAACTGTATACAACAATAATAACGTGTATCACTGTCCTTGTATCACGCTGCCCACCGCGGGTCTAGCCCACCGGTGGAGGGGGAAGCTCCACGCCGGCCGGCTCGTTTCTCGAACCTTTCAGACTAATCAGCGCTCAATCCAGTGTTTTTATACATCGATGGTTACAGCATCTAGTTTATTATATATATCAGATTCCGTAGAGAGACCTTTCCAGAATCCACACTGGCTCTCTATTAGAACATTAAATTTATCAAAAAATTTCAAAATTATGCTCAGATGTACTCTTTCAAAAATTTTACAATATACAATGTTGTTTGCGTATTGTTATAGACGGTACCAAGAAATTATGTTTTGAGTTTTTAGCCGATAACTCGGTTATGTTTTGAGCTACGGGAAAATAAAAAACATTAATTTTATTTGTTATACAAAAATTATCTTTTTTAGTTTCCTGTAATGTTTTGTAAAGAGAGCATGGCACGTTTTGAGATAGTTTATATTAAACGTGTTAAACGACCGCCATTTTGATAATATATGAAAAAGTTTTGATTTTTTGTACATGAGTAAAATACAAAATATTTATTAAAAGTTTGCATTTAATATATTTCCTACATAAAGAGATATTAAGTATTATCTATATACAGGGTGTATCAGGAAGAAACGGAAAGAATTTCAGGACGTGTTCTACTGGTGAAAATAATGAAAAAAGTTTCTATAAACATAGGTCCGAAAACGCTTCGTTTTCCAGATATCCGCCATTTTGTTTTTTGGACAAAATAATTCATATCTAGAGAACGGTTTGACTGATTGAGTTCAAACTTGGCATGAAGTTTAACATGACAATGATATACCTCAAGAAAAAAACGATTAAATCCAATCATGCGTTTCAAAATGGCGGCTGTTTGAAAATTACATACCTAAATTACTCCAAAACCGTACA
Source organism: Philaenus spumarius (assembly GCA_018207615.1). Classification (NCBI taxonomy): domain Eukaryota; kingdom Metazoa; phylum Arthropoda; class Insecta; order Hemiptera; family Aphrophoridae; genus Philaenus; species Philaenus spumarius. Next base: position 33,129 of record JAGFPH010003301.1, on the reverse strand, counting down.
TTTAACGAAAAATGTCAAGACACCTTTTTTGTAGCCCTTTTGATGCCCTATCGGATGGTGTAACTGTCAAAACAATCGTATGAAGGATAATAGCTAAGTTAAAAGGTAATGACAACAAATGTCCATACAATATTGTAGTATTTACTGTGTTTGTATAGGATGCCGAGTTGAACAAACCAATTAGTACACATAACTTAACTGTTATCCTTCATCCGATTGTTTTGACAGTTACACCATCCGATAGGGAATCAAAAGGGCTACAAAAAAGGTATCTTGACATTTTTCGTTAAAATGTACGGTTTTGGAGTAATTTAGGTTTGAAATTTTTAAACAGCCGCCATTTTAAAACGCATGATTGGATTTAATCGTTTATTTTTTTTGAGGTATATCATTGACAGTTTAAACTTCATGCCAAGTTTGAACTCAATCAGTAAAACCGTTCTCTAGATATGAATTATTTTGTACAAAAAAAAAACAAAATGGCGGATATCTGGAAAACGAAGCGTTTTCGGACCTATGTTTATAGGAACTTTTTTCATTATTTTCACCAGTAGAACACGTCCTGCAATTCTTTCCGTTTCTTCCTGATACACCCTGTATATAAAAGCGAAATACCACTCACTCACTCACTCACTGACTCACTCATCACGATTTCTCAAAAACTACAGAACGGATTGGAATTAAATTTGGTATGTAGCTTCCTCTAGGGCCTTAGGTGCTCACTAAGAAAGGGTATGAAAAATTTCGAAATTTTAGGAGGGGTTTGGGGGGATCGAAGTTACTAAAATCATAGTTTCAGATATTTTATTATTATGACAATAGTGCTTTTATTATTTAAGATCTATATATATAAAAGCCAAATACCACTCACTGACTGAACACGTAAAAATAATACAATACGTTAAAAAGACTGAAAATACCAACCACCACGGGCAACGCCGTACGGGTCAGCTACTGTAAAATAAAAGTATGATGGATAACTGGAAAACAAATCATTTCTGAACGTTTGTTTATATAAACCTTTTTCTTTGCCTTCACTAGTAGAACACGCCCTGAATTTTCTCAATTTTTTCTTGAACCACCCTGTAAAAAGAAGCCCTGATTGACTGATTGAATGATTCATAATCAACGTACAGCCAAAACTATGACAGCTAGGCCTTAAAATTTTCAGGGTACTTTCATTCCACTATGTAGAAGTGCGTTTTTAAGGGTAGAAAATTACTGGTGTTCACTCCCAACCCTATAACACATAAAACAGCTGATTTGAATCAAGTTAGCAACACAAGTCTAAATATAGCCTATACTGAACCAACACAAGTTTGTTGAATGCATTTACATTCATTACCATAGCAACCAACTTAGCAAATTTAGTATCAGTTTATTATTTTTCACAACCAAATTTTAACAAAATAAAAATAAACGAAAAAGGTAACTGTATTATAACTCAAACTTCTGTTGTTACGTATTGCAAACTAGTAGTTCTGTGAACAGTAGACCTCGCTCGTTGAAATAACAAATGTGGTTTTGAGCTGAGGTTAAAAACAGTGTGCCAGTAAGGAAGTAAGCAGAAGGTTTAGCCAGTGAAACATTATTTTGCAGTTCCCACGATTCCGTAGTTTCTAGTTCTCGTTTTTTTTCTTTTCTTGAGTTTTAACTGCAAAAGATTTTCTTTTAGGGGGCATTGTGTTTTATGTAGGTTAATAATACGTAAGGATAATGCGTAACAAATATACCTTTATTGAGGGAAAACATTTATTTACAGTTTCATATCATATTCAAATATTAGAAATAATGTAAACAAACGATGTTAAAGCGTCGTGATAGTGATCTCAACCCATGTACCAACACTTCCCACCCTGTCATTTTTTGTATGTCCTTTATCACCGCGAGGTTTCATTTGCTTCATCTGATTTTGTAATTCAAGTAAAGCTAAGTCAAATACTTTTATAAAATAATAATTTACAAATATGCAGTTCAATTCTATTTATTCCCTACACTTTCTTATAATAATATGTAATTTTTGGGCAAAGGATATCTTCCTAAATTACTATTAAAATTAGGCCTAGTTTTGTTAGCAGTCTTGTAGTTGGAACATTAAAACTGGCGTTTTCAAAATAAGAAATGTGAAATTGATAAATATTGTAATACAGTTCTATTAAGAACTAAATTTTTCATTTATGAAAAAAAAATACAAAAAATTTTTACTTCTTTTTTGTAGGCCTAAAGTTGAACTTTTTCCTTTCGTTACTGAGCATTCTTGTTTCTTGTGCTAATAACTTTGTTAATTTTACTTCAATCGTTTTTTTTTTTACTGGCATATATGAATTATTTGAACCTTTATCTACAAAAAAAAAATATGGAACACTTTTGAATTGGTTAGTATAAACGTATAAAAACATGGTTGAAGTAGAACAACTTGGACGATTTTTAACAAATTTGAAGTTTACGGCCATTTTGTGAGCTTACCGTTAGAGATACGGAAAAAAATCAAGAATTCAATTTTGTTGAAAATCTAATTTGCTACTAGCAAAATCGTATTAGTTTTTAAATTCGACTTACGGTTAAGCCACAAACTGCCTTTGGAAAAAAGCTTACATAGAGAGAAGCGGTCCTGCCGCCATTTTTATTTTATTTAAGGGGTTAAAAATGAAAAATGGAAAACGCCGTATATATACATGGCTCGGTCTATGAATAAGGAACATTCATGCAAAAAATCATCAAATCGGACAAGGCGTTTGGCCGTAATCGCGAGACAGACAGACACACAGACGAAATGCCAAACGGTCGAGTTAAAACGGAGACCTCGCTTCGCTCGGTCAATAAAACAGTTCGTATTTATTTTTCACCATAAATCGTTGATACAAAAAATAAAAATAAAACTCTGATAGTGCATTCTGTGATAGAATTTACTAAACCATTTTTCTTGCCGAAGTTCGTAAACTCATAAACTCGTGCCCAATTATTTCGACCGATTTAAGTGTGTTTATCTTCGTTTAATCGTCCGCTAATTCTTTGTTG
>JAGFPH010003301.1:19604-29711 GCA_018207615.1 Philaenus spumarius | reverse complement strand
ATTTAAGTGTGTTTATCTTCGTTTAATCGTCCGCTAATTCTTTGTTGTCCCGGGTTTATGGCGAATATTGTTTATCTCTTTTCACGAAATTCCTACTTAAACGGGGCGAAAGCAGTTATTGGTGATAAAATGCTGGCTGGAAATATTTGCCAGTGTTTATCGAGGATTTGATAAGGTAAGCATTTTGCAAGTTTAATGTCTTAATATGTGTAGAATATTCTAGTAATGTGATATGGGTTAGAGATATCTATATATATATATATACTGTAAAAGCTAAATCCACTGACTGACTGATCACGATTTCTCAAAAACTACTGAACGGATTGGAACGAAATTTGGTATGTAGCTTCCTCTAGCGACATGGGTGCTCACTAAGAAAGATTTTTTTTAAAATTAGAACTTTTAGAGGGGGTTTGGGGGGGTCAAATTTACTAAATCACAATTTCTTTAAAACTACTGAACGGATGGAATGAAATTTGGTATGTAGCTTCCTCTAGGGCCGTAGGTGCTCTTTAAGATAGGTTTTCAAAAAATTCGAATTTATAGAGGTGGTTTGAGGGTCAAAGTTACTGAATCACGATTTCTCCAAAACCACCAAAAGGATTGTAATTAAATTTAGTATGTAGCTTCCTCTATTGCCATAGGTGTTCGCCTAAAAAGGTTTTAAAAAAATTTGAAATTTTAGGGGAGGTTAGGGAGGGGGGGGGTCAAAGTTACTAAAAAAAACCACCGAATGGATTGAAATGAAATTTTGTATGTAACTTCCTCTATGGCCATAGGTAGGCCTACTCGCTAAGAAAGGTTTTCAAAAAAAAAATCGAAATTTTAGAGGAGGTTTCGGGGGGTCAAAGTTACTAAAAGAAAAAACACCGAATGGACTAGAATGACATTTGGCATGTAGTTTCCTCTAGGGCCCTAGGTGCTCGCTAAGAAAGGGTTTAAACAAATTCGAGATTTTAGGGGGGTTTGGGCGGTCAAAGTTAAAAAAAACGAACGGATTGGATTTAAATTGAGTATGTAGCTTCCTCAAGGGCCCTAGGTGTTCGCTTAGAGAGGGTTTCAAAAATTGGAAATTTTATAAGAGGTTTGGGGTGGTCAAAGTTACTAAAAATCCCCATAAGAAATACATATGGGGACTTAATTATATATTTATTGACTTTATTAACAAAATATATATATTTAACTTTGATTTGTTTATCCGTGCAAAGCCGGATCGGGCCAACTAGTCTAACATAGTATTGACTGCTGATCATTGGTTAAAATGTTTTTAAAACCATTACGTTGATTAAAATTAATTTATGTTACTCATGTTATCGAACAATTTTTTCGAGAAGTGTAGACTAGCGTCCTTTGCGGTCATGATTCAAACAAACATACCAAGTATATATTTTCATATCATGCACTAATATACAGGGTATTTCAGAACGCTGTGCCTGTACGTTTAACTATGTAAAAACAAACTCAATTTTTAGTAAATTCTACACCATTTATTCAGCCTTGCCCACCATGGTTTCGCCAGCGACGTCATTGTCATGGCAGCTTATCACAGACTAAGCACAATATAGAAAACAGGCATATATACACTGCATTACATCAGAAAACAGTTACTTGGCTAAGAAACAAAATTAAATGGAATGGATGTGGTGGGAGACCTATGGTCACAGGGAAGACAGTGGTTTAAGGGTCCGCTGTAGTTGCGGCCATCTTGGGGGTTTTCTCCTAAAAAAGCAACGTTAAACTTCAAACCATTTATTTCGTTTATTTTTTATCATAAAATTGTTTGCAAGGTCTCATTTTAAGCACAGTCACAATACGCATCCGTTTTACGTTTCGCATTTTAAAAAAATCTTTTTCATTTGTCACGCAATTGACATTTTTCAAGTACCAAGTTTGAACATTTTTCTTTATACAATCAAAAAATGTTAATTAAAAGTGAATCCGGATCGCAATTTTATAATGAACTAGGGGAGACTCCTGCGTGCTCCGCACGCTAACCCCCAATGGCACCTTCTAAAAACATATGTTATGTTTTATTTATAATAAAGGTGTAGGATTAATAATAACCTCAAAACTAAGATGGTAAATAATGTCAAATGTTCAAATTAAATTATTTCTTATATTTTATAACAGCAGTTATAATAATGGTTAAAAGAACCAGCAAGGCTCAGGTCTACACTTAAAAACCCTAACCTAAAAGCTACAAATACAACAATAATTGCTTCAAATTTTGAAATCAGCTGTTAGTAGAAATATTGGAGCTAACAGCTATATTATATGTTATAAATTGGTTGCTATGGTAATAAATGTAAATACATGTGTTGATTTATCATTCTGGGCCTAACCTAATAATTTTTTCCGACTAAATTTACAAATATTGGAATAAAAAAGATTTTTATCGAAATGAATTATAGCCTATGTTACTCAGGGATAGTGTAGCTTTTTATTAGTAAAACCGTTTTTTCAATCGGTTTAGTAGTGGCAGAGATTACCCCCTACATACAAACAAGCAAACACACAAACAAACAAACAAACTTTACCTCTTTATAATATGAGTATAGATAGTCAGGTTTTTTTTCAGCACTCAATTACAAAAGATGGATTTATAAAATGGTTTGAAATCAGGCAGTGTCAAAGCCCTCAGCTGCAAGAAATTGCACTATTTATAGTCGAATTAAAATCAGAAACGTATTGGACTGGAGTTGTAGTGGGAGGCTCTTCGGGAACGATCGGATATTTTCGGCAGCGGTGTTGCCAAGCCGCGCAGAATAGACACGGCACTACCATTGTATTTGGATAACCTAATAGAACATCCAATGCAATATTTTGTTCCACTGGAAATTCGACTTTTTTGGCGCTATCTATTGGGGAAACGAAGGAAGCTGTTTGAAACACCAATGCTACCAATGCTTTCTCCCTAGCGCTACCTCGCGGCGCGATCATATACTATTTTCGCGACAACCTTTTTTCCGGCACACAGCCCCCATATGGATGCAAGATCTTTTTATTATTCATGATCTATGGCACTACTGAGAGTGAGAAAGGCAGCCAGATAAAAATAGCAACACTGTCAGGGTTGTCATGGCAACTGCCCGATTGTCATTGGCCGAGCGCAGAGCCTAAAACCCCCACAGTAACGGCCGAATCTTCTCCAATACGTTTCTGGTTTTAATTCGACTTTAGATAGATGTGGCTATAGAGAGAGAATCGCTTGCGTTTCCGGTTGCTTTCTCGTTCACTGGAGCAGACCCTTAAGCAAGGGAGAGTTTGACATGAATTCTATGTGAACATTTAGTACAAGGTTGGAGTCGTTACAACCGGCCACCGTCTTGAATTTCAACTTCCATAAGAGCAATGTTAAACGGATAATAAGATTAGCCTACTGGAATAATAATGACCAGAAAATTATTCCGAATATGTCATTTTAAAGAACAGTCCGAACGTGGATATCTTTTAGTTTTTAACTAAATTTGTTCTTTGACAACTCAAAATCAAAGTTTGCAATTTTTCTTATTCATTAATGCAAATATAAAAAATGCAAAAATATCACCACATTCGAGGTTTAATTACCTTTCAAATAAAAGTAATTTCAATAATTTTTCATAATTTACGACGAAAAAATCCACGTTATTTTGGAAGCATGTGCTCGCCAAATGTGTGTTCCTATTCGAGTGTTTAGCCTGCACTCTGGTGGTTATCACATCAACTTGTTGCTCGCGGAGGACTACTGGAAAACAAATCCTTTATTGTTCAATGTGTGAGAGAAAGCTGTGTTTAGTAATACATACCACATACATTGTCACGCGTGCCCATTTCAGTACGTTTACAGTGAGGGTTAAGTCTGTAACCTTCTATTTTTCGCCTTTATGAAGATGCCCGATATTTGCTAGTGGAAGAATGAAAAACTAGTTAACTCAGTGCTAGAAGTGTACAGCCCTGTCACTTGGAGTGCTGCGATCAACTCGGAAATATTTTTCATTCCTACCAAACCTTAATTTCTAATATTTCTAATGAATTTAATTTATTACTTTTTTTTCACTGACACGGATAATCTTAAAATTAACCAAATGAGTTTGTTAACGATTTTAAAACTATGGTCATTATGACCCAACCGCCAACTTCTTTCGTGTTCACTTAAGCTACAATTAAAACTACGGCCTGTTTGGCCTACAATATAAAAGTTAAATGTCGTTTTATAAACACCATTTTTTTCAAGACTCAACAAATATTGTAGACGGAATAAGACTTTTATCTCACGACTAATAGGTTTGTTAACTCAAACGCGTTTCACCGGCAAAGTCGCCATCTTCAGTGATTCACGAACTGCAATAATGCAACTATAACTCTCTTTAGTTGTAGTTTACAGCTTTAGTATTTCTTTCCTCAATCTGCTTCAAACAACAATCATTCGTTTTTTATACATAACTACACAAAAGTCACCAAAATACAAAAATAACTAAACAAGTCCAAGTTCAAACACTGTAATAAACTTGCCAAGACTGATGTCAACGTAACACTAAATACATAAAAATTAAATATATATACAGTATTATAAGATTTATACATACAAAAATAGGAGAAAAAATAAAAGAAATATAGTCTTACTTACATTGATCATTCAAACAAAACAAAAGAACAAAAGAATGTTGGTGTATACAAGTTTGTTAGTACTATAAACTACAAAATACTTAGCATTTTAAACTATATGTTTTATATAATCAGAAGGAGAAAATTTAGGGCCTCCAAGGCAATTTGCCCATTTGAAGGTTAATATTTCTTAATATTATTGTTTTTTCAGAAACGTTCAGATAGTGAAAGTAAATTACTACTAAATTAGATTTTTTTTCGGCCACTTTAATAAACTTTTAAACATATTATAATTTATTGAATTCAAACAAATAATTGTTAACTAAAATTTGTTGCTTCCAATGTAAACACTATTCCAAACAACAATATATCTATAATTAAAAAAGAAAATAAACTAAACATAATGAAATAACAATTTGTAACTCATGAAAGGAAAATACAAAACAAAAGAAAAACATAAAACAAAATTAAATTAAAAAAAAACACATCTGTACTACTAAAGAATGTCAATTAAAGAATCAAGGTTCTCCAATGTAAACAGCCATTTTTTTTAGCTTCTTCAAAAATAAGCTAATGCCCTGTAATTGCTTGATTTCATTAGGTAATCTATTGAACATTCTAGGCGCCATAAAATTTATGGTTTTAGTATAAAAAGTGTTATTAGGTTTTGGTACTTGGAATTGATTCCTTGTTCTTAACTTTTGAATATACTCTATTGAATTTTGAGGTACGTTACCACTTTTGCAATGAAATATTTTTAAAACTTTGTACACAAAAATATATTTAATTGGCAAAATTTTTAAATCTAGAAAAAGAGGACGCAAATGAACAAATTTACTTTTCCCTAAAATTAGTCTGATTACATGTTTCTGTTGATAATATATTGTGTTTAAGTAGGTGTCATAAGTACTGCCCCAAAAAATTATTCCATATTCAATTCTGCTCTGTATCAAGGAAAAATATAACATACGCAAGATTCTTTCGTTACATAAATCTCTAAGGAAATAAAAGTACCGTATAACATCGTTAATTGTATTTTTCATGATGGCTACTTTGTCGTTGAAACACGTCTGAATTAACAAACATATTGTGAGATTCTGTGTGCAAAATTTGTTCTATCAAGTATATCTTCTCACAAGCCATGCTCGATATTTATTTATAAATACTGTAGAATTTACTAAAATTTTTACTTTATACTTTTTCATTAAAGGAGTTTTACCAAGCGCCGTCTTTCATTGGTGTAAATTTAACATTCTACGAGCATTCTCGAACATTCTGGAACGTTCTTTAACATTCTGTCTGGAATATTCTAGAACAGTCCCTTTTCGATTGTTAAAAAACGTCTGGAACATTATTGAACCTCCTGGAAGACTCTATTGCATTCTGCAATATTCTCCAACATTCCAGAAGCTTCTAGAACAATTAGGAAAATTGTGATAATACTCAGCCATTTCGGCACTCTATTCCCAGCTGCTTCTCCGACGTTTTATAAGTTGTTCTGGTGTGACGCAATCTTTTGAGACAAACCCAACCCCAATCAGATACCTTATTCATCGATGAGAAATGTAGAGCAACTACTGTAACATCCATGGCGCTGCGGGGGTTTGTTGCGGAGTTATAGAGACATGCAGTGACTAACCACACTAACATTTATTACGTGTACCAGCTGACCCGTACGGCGTTGCCCGTGGTGGTTGGTATTTTCAGTCTTTTTAACGTAGTTGTATAGTTGTATTCTTTTTCAGTGTTCAGTCAGTGAGTGGTATTTGGCTTTTATATATATAGATCATAAATAATAAAAGCACTATTGTCATAATAATAAACGATCTGAAATTATGATTTTAGTAACTTTGATCCCCCCAAACCCCTCCTAAAATTTCGATATTTTTCATACCCTTTCTTAGTAAGCACCTATGGCCCTAGAGGAAGCTACATACCAGATTTCATTCCAATCCGTTCGGTAGTTTTAAAGAAATCGTGATTTAATAACTTTGATCCCCCAAACCCGTCCTAAAATTTCGAATTTGTTGAAACCCTTTCTTAGCTAGCGCCTATGGCCCTAGATGAAGCTATATACCAAATTTCATTCCAATCTGTTTGGTAATTTGGAGAAATCGTGATTTAGTAATTTTACCCCCCAAACCCCTCTAAAGTTTCCAATTTTTTAAAACCCTTTTTTAGTGAGCACTTACGGCCCTAAAGGAAGCTACATACCAAATTTCATTCCAATCCGTTTGGCAGTTTTGAAGAAATCGTGATTTAATAACTTTGATCCTCCCAAACCCCCATAAAATTTCGAAATTTTTTTAACCCTTTCTTAGCGAGCGCCTATGGCCCTAGAGGAAGCTACATACCGAATTTCATTCCAATTTGTTCGGTTATTTTGGAGAAATCCTTATTTAGTAATTTTTACCCCCCAAACCCCCTTAAAATTTCCAATTTTTGAAAACCCTTTTTTAGTGACCACTTACGGCCCTAGAGGAAGCTGCATACCAAATTTCATTCCAATCTGTTCGGTAGTTTTGAAGAAATCGTGATTTAATAACTTTGATCCCCCAAAACCCTCCATAAAATTTCGAATTTTTTGAAACCCTTTCTTAGCGAACGCCTATGGCCGTAGAGGAAGCTACATACCAAATTGCTTCCAATCCGTTTGGCAGTTTTGAAGAAATCGTGATTTAATAATTTTGATCAACAAAAACCGCCCAAAAAATTTCGAATTTTTTAAAACCCTTTCATACCGAGCGCCTATGGCCCTAGAGGAAGCTACATATCAAATTACATTCCAATTTATTCTGTAATTTTGGAGAAATCGTGATTTAGTAATTTTTACCCCCCAAACACGCCTAAAATTTCCAATTTTTTTAAACCTTTTTTTAGTGATTACTTAAGGCCCTAGAGGAAGCTACATACCAAATTTCATTCCAATCCGTTCGGTAGTTTTGAAGTATTTAATAACTTTGATCCTCCCAAACCCCCCATAAAATTTCGAATTTTTTAAAACCCTTTCTTAGCGAGAGCCTGTGGCCCTAGAGGAAGCTACATACCAAATTTCATTCCAATCTGTTCGGTTATTTTGGAGAAATCGTGATTTAGTAATTTTTACCCCAAAACCCCTTAAAATTTCCAATTTTTGAAAACCCTTTTTAAAAACCGTAGATACCATAAAACTACGATTCTTGTTCGGGCTTGAAATGTTTTGAAATAATGTGATCTTTATTTTTCTCAGATGGACGTGCAAATGTTCCTGGTCATCTTGTGCGTATTGCCTTTGCACGGACACATCATCAAGAGGAGCGGAGTGAAAACAGCTTTAAACTCTAAACTAGGCCAACAAAGAAAGTTGATAGCACAGAATTCCACTCATGGTGGTGTCGTCAATGATTTCGTGAATTTCGGAAACGTCGGAATATTGATCAGCATACGACACATGAAGAATGATTCCAGGCCAAAGTCGAACGCGACCACGTTCTACGTCAGACCGAAAGATAAAGGACCCGTAGTTAAAAACGTACGACTAGGAGAATATGCTTTAACGATGGAGGTGGCGAACAGGAAGAGCAATTCCAGTCGAGCGTCGGGGGTAAATACGTTTTTTCTGAAACCTAATTCCAAAGGTAGCGCAAAGAAATACATTCAGATAGGACATTACGGTTTGTTAGTGGAGGTCGGTAGGCGTGGCTTAAACGCGGAAGACTCACAGAACCAAGGAGTCGAGTTCCACCTGAAACCGAATTCAAAAGACGCGAAAAAATTCATACAGATCGGACCTTACGGTATATCGATGGAAGCGACGGACAGGAGGTTTCCAGGAAAACGTCCAGTTGATGTGGAGAAGGGTCAAGATGGATTCTATCTGAAGCCGAATTCCAAGGACGCGAGCAAAGTCATGCAGGTGGGAAATTACGGTTTGTCGGTGCAAGTGGTGGCCAGGAAGAATAAGACATCGTTGCCGGGAAAAATAGGGGGGAAAATTTTCGTGAAACCGGATTCCAAAGACGCGAAACATCTTATACAGATAGGCCACTACGGTATAGTGATAGAAGTGACGCACAGGAAGAACACATCGAAGCCTGGAGGAACAGGGACGGAATTTTACCTTAGACCGAATTCCAAAGACGCGAAGAAATTCATACAGATCGGGCATTACGGAATATCAATAGAAGTGACTTACAGAAGGAATCATTCGGCGGCAGAAACTGGGACGACGTTTTACTTGAAACCGAATTCGAAAGACTCGAAGAAATACGTACAGATTGGACAGTACGGTATATCGATGGAAGTGACGGACAGAAAGAATAGATCGGAGACAGGAAAACTGCCGATAACAGGAGCGCAGAAGACTACGTTTTTTCTAAAACCGACTTTAAAAGGAGGAGCGAAAAAATTTGTACAGATAGGACATTACGGTTTAGCACTGGAAGCGACGAGCAGAAGAAATAACTCGAGACCAGAAGGAACAGGACAAAAAAGAACGGAAGGTTTGCTGAAACCAAATTTAAATTTACAGTCGGGATATTCTGGTTTATCAAGGAAAGATAGAAATAATAAATTGAAGGGGAAAGATTTTTCGAAAAAAGAGAGGGTTGAAAATAAGTACTTTCAGAAACCAGTAGAACTCAAATCGAAGGACCTTTCATTGTTGAATGAAAGGGACAAGAGAAACAATTTGAAGCCAGAAGTGGAAAAGATGTCGGAAGACGTTGGTTTGCGAACGAATAAAACGGACAAGGTTAATAATTTGAAGCCAGAAGTAGAAGTCGAGTCGGGCGATATCGGTTTGAAAACGAGAGAAACAGACAGAAAGAATAATTTAAAGTCAGTAGATGAGTCAGGTGATTTTGGTTTGCCGACGAGAGCGACAAACAAGATTAATAATTTCAAGCTGGAAGTGGAAGACGAGACGGACGGCCATGTTTCGACGACGGAAGAGTCTGAGAGGATGAATTTTTTGACGCCGGAAGCTGAGGAGATGTCAGAGGATTTCGGTTTGTTTATGAAGAAAACCGAAAGGAGAAACAATCCGAAGCCGGGAAAATACGCGCTGAAAACGAAGTCTAAAAGCGCGGTAAAAGAACGGACACAATTGGAGGAAGTTGGCAAATCGAAGTATAAGAATGGCGTTTTGGGAAAACAACGAGTATATTACGATCTTGACTATGAGTAAAGTACCTGTAGAAATAATTCCGTGTGTAATTAAATTCGGGAATTATTGTGTAAGTGTTCATTGTAAAATGTATTAAAATTACTTCTGTTAAACTGCATTGTATCCCGCGCCTACTAAACCATCCTGAGTGCCTTATTATTGTGTATTGGTACTAAATTACTTTCTGTAATAACAATACTACCTTAATAAGTATTGTGACTTCTTGTCGTGGTATTATGACCTTAATAAGGCCCGTCTTGAGACTTCTTGTCGTGGTGTTATGACTTTAATAAGGCTCGTCTTGTGACTTCTTGTCGTGGTATTTATGACCTTAATAAGGCCCGTCTTGTGACTTCTTGTCGTGGTATTATGACCTT
>JAGFPH010003300.1:137787-153226 GCA_018207615.1 Philaenus spumarius | reverse complement strand
TGGTGGAAATATCCGTTTTGGGTCCCCCTAAACCTAAAAAAGTGGTTTTCTGAGTGATGTCTGTGTGTGTGTGTGTCTGTATGTGTGTCTGTGTGTCTGTGTGGATGTTATCAGACCTAGAGCCTAAACCAGGTGTCCGATTTTGATGAAATTTGGTATGGAGGTACTAATCCACGGTATCTCCAGGCGTTTTTTTCATTTTTGTGAATTTTTTATTTTTAAGGGTAATTTTCCCATAAAAACCCTTAAAATAACGGAAAAATCAACTTTTCTCAAAAACGGCTCTAACGATTTTGATTAAATTTGTATAGTTTATTAGGGACCTAAAGTACTATAAACTGTAAAATTTTTATTAAAATCGTTCAAGCTGTTTTTGAGAAAAGTTGGTTTTTCCGTTATTTTATGGATTTTTATGGGAAAACAACTTTAATACAAAATCACCTCTCCTACCCCACCCTACAAGTCACCGTGAATCTGTTTAATAATTTAAATATGTTTGTGAGAAAGTATGTGCCAGTTCCTGGTACCGTTTAATTAAATTACCATGTTTTAAGATTGAAACTCCTAAACATTCTTTTCGTCACAAAAATTGTTGTTTCACAAAGCTAAACATTTTTTGTACAGGCCACGCTAAGTGAATGTGTTTTGCACAAAAAGGAAGGGTGTAAATTTGTGAATATTATTTTATTTGTGGTTAGAATTGACTGTGTTCAGTATTGACTTCCAGTTGCAGCTCCTGATTTCGCAGTGTACAACATTGGAACGCAGTGTTTAACCTTTCATTCTAAGTCTGTGATGCAACTGATCTACAATGTTCGCCGTTGCCATAGCAACCAACTAGTAATAGATGATAGTCGGTTTCCACTTCATGCTCAGAAACCTAGACTTGAAAACTTTGAGTTCGTTTCTAGCACGGTAACTAGAACAAGACGGTATGTGTCACGCGCAGGTCGTTGGTGGCTATGACGTCACTGCCACCGAAGCGCCCGGCATCTCTACAGCGATTCGATTTCGCCAGTGACAAGCTTCTTAAAAACATCACCCTACACGACTATTGGGTGAACGGAAAATATACAATCTTTCATGGGATTACATATACACTCTAGGGAATCTAGAGGTGCAATTTTTTTATAGTAAAACCTTTTTTATCGACAGTAAATTCATAGTTATCTATATATATATATATAAATGAATTGCTGTTCGTTAGTCTCGCTAAAACTCGAGAACGGCTGGACCGATTTGGCTAATTTTGGTCTTAAAATGTTTGCAGTAGTTCATAGAAGGTTTATACGTAAATAAAAATTTTAAGAGTTTCCCGAAAAAGTTTAAAATTTGGAAGAAACTCAACCGCCTTTACTGTATGAACTCAAAACCATAGCTTAAAAAAACAGCTGTTCGTATAAAAAGCTTAGCAACACGTTTTGTTTGTTTACAATCATTACCATAGCAACATTACTTAGCAAATTTATAATCACTTTAATACTCTTCAAAACTAACAGCTTTTTAAGGTTAGATTGAAAAACTATAAACAAACACAAGGAAAAATCAACGAAAAATGCTTACAGAATTATAATTCAACTCAAACATTGGTTATTAAATACCTACTTAGAGATATGCTGTTTAAAATATTGTTTATATAAAATATATCATAACTATGAATTTTTTAATACTTTTCAAAATATATTTTCGCTATCAATAATAATAATAACAAACAAATTATTTGACACCATGCATAGGCTAACCATAAACATACACGAGTTTAAACATATTATATTGAAAACTAAACAAACAATCTGAATTAAACTAAATGCCATTAAAATATCACATTCGTAGCTTTATTTTGATATATAATTGCATATTTAAATACTAAACAATATCTTATACTTATTAGGCCTATAATTTAAAATTACAAACTCAATTTGAACCAGTTTGTTACATCCTAAATTAACGCGGATGTTACAAAGTGATTCAAATATCTTTTCTACGACCCCCAGGTAATTTAAACCCTCGCTAAGAAAGGGTTAAAAGAAATTCGAAATTTTAGGGCGGTTGGGGGGGGGGTCAAATTTACTAAAAATCCCTATAAGAACGAATTGGAATGAAATTTGGTACGTAGCTTCCTTTTAGGCTGTAGGTGCTCGCAACATTGTCAATGAAATTAAGTGAAAGTCAAAATTAGTAAAAACTATAAATTAAAACGACACATTTGTGTAAAAATTACACATAACTAACCCAGCAAATCGTTGTTTGCGTAAATAGTTCGTGTAAGTCAATCTGCTTCTGCTAGGCGGGAAGCATGAGACGGTGGCAGTGACGTCATCTAAGCTCAGAGTTACTGCGCAGCTGTCTCGTGACACATACCGTGTAGTTCTAGTTACCGTGGTTTCTAGCAAGTGATACTTCTTCGACACCATTAGGTCGTTGCTACCATAAACTTTTCTTATAAAATCACACCGCTATACGTTATACAGTTAACAATGTAATTATATTGCTAATTAGATTCAAGCCACTGTACGTTATATTAATTAGTAGTGTAATTTTGTATACTATTCTGTCTTCAAATAGTGAAGTGTGTGACTACTGCTGTCATGAGTTTTCAATTCACTGTTTAAAATTATAACTTTGGACTATACCAAGGATAACTTTATTGTTAAGTTTAATGTATTTACTATTGAACGTTCATGTAGCACTAAAACGGCAATTTTTTATTTCTAGTTGTACAAACTTGAATTTTACTGTTTCCTTTGTACTCTTGTGTTTGCGGTTAAAACGAATAATAAATTGTCCTTCATAAGAGAACTGTTATTGTGTTGGTGTAGAAATTGTACCGTTCCTAGAACTGGTATCAGGCGCTTTGACTTGGATCTTTCCTGCAGGTCTCGAACTTGGACAAACTAAAGGACATAGAACATATAGGATCTATTCATTTAACCATAACTTATTAACGCAAGAGAACATAATGATTCAAATGCTGCATCGTCTAAATGTTTTAATAATTTAGTGATACTTAAGTTAAGTCTATCAGTTTATTAGATTATGATAATCTATATCTATACTAATATACTAATCTATATCGTCTATATTCTATATCATATTATAAAGACGTAAAGTTTGTTTGTTTGTTTGTGTGTTTGTTTGTTTGTTTGTTTGTATGTAGGGGGTAATCTCTGGCACTACTAAACCGATTGAAAAACCAGTTTTACTAATAAAAAGCTACACTATCCCTGAGTAACATAGGCTATAATTCATTTCAATAAAAACCTTTTTTTATTCCAATATTTGTAAATTTAGTCGGAAAAAATTGTTAGGTTAGGCCCAGAATGACAAATCAACACATGTATTTACATTTATTACCATAACAACCAATTGATAACAAATAGAATAGCTGTTAGCACCAATATTTCCATTAACAGCTGATTTCAAAATTTGAAGCAATTATTGTTGTATTTCTAGCTTTTAGGTTAGGGTTTTTAAGTGTAGACCTGAGCCTTGCTGGTTCTTTTAACCATTATTATAACTGCTGTTATAAAATATAAGAAATAATTTAATTTGAACATTTTACATTATTTACCATCTTAGTTTTGAGGTTATTATTAATCCTACACCTTTATTATAAATAAAACATAACGTATGTTTTTAGAAGGTTCCATTGGGGGTTGGCGTGCGGAGCACGCAGGGGTCTCCCCTAGTAATATTATAAAGAGGTAAAGTTTGTTTGTTTGTTTTTTTATGTAGGGAGTAATCTCTGGCACTACTGAACCGATTAAAAAAATATGTTACTAATAAAAAGCTACACTATCCCTGAGTAACATAGGCTATAATTCATTTCGATAAAATATTTTTTTATTTCAATATTTGTAAATTTAGTCTGAAAAAATTCTTAGGTTCTGCCTAGAATGATAAACCAACACATGTATTTACATTTATTACCATAGCAACCAATTGAATAAACTAACAGATAATATAGCTGTTTGCTCCAATATTTCCATTAACAGCTTATTTCAAAATTTGAAGCAATTATTAGCGAATTTCCATAGGAAAAATGAGCTATTGCAGTGGCCCTTATGGTGAGACCGAAGGTCAGGAGTAGCAAATTAGCACCGATCATGGTCAACAGAACACGTTTTGGGGTATCATTAAAAATATATATATGTGTTCGCACTCTAGCGGCCGCATTTTAAGTCCGATTTGGTTCAAATTTGGTACACATGTTGGTTGTCTACGTCGCTCGGACGAGTTCGTTAGCTAAAAAAATCCAACAACCGGAAGTACGTTTTTTGACCGGAAGTAACTATTTTTTTAGATTTTTACTACGAGAATGAAATTTTTTAAAGTTTTTCTAAAAATATAAATGTAGGATGTTATTCTGCACATTTTGTTTTTTTACGCGACCTTATAGCTCGCTTGGTTCCCCCAAAATCGACCAAAACGTAAATTACCATACAAGTACCCGATTCGAAGCCAAGTGGTGCAAACTCGCGAGGCCACTAGGCGCAAACAAATTCTACTAATATATTACGTACACACAGACAGGTGTTCAACGCCTTCGTGAGTAGACCTATTTCCCAAATTGTTGGTTGAAACTCTAACACATAGGCCTATAAACTTAATTTTGGAAATTTGCTGAACTCACGTCAGCGGTCCAGCTGCGTGGTCGAATTATTTTTGTATTTCTAGCTTTTAGGTTAGGGTTTTAAAGTGTAGACCTGAGGCTTGATGGTTCTTTTAACCATTAATATAACTGCTGTTAGAAAATATAAGAAATAATTTAATTTGAACATTCAACATTATTTACGATCTTAGTTTTGAGGTGATGATTAATCCTACACCATTATTGTAAACTTACTTCTTACTTCTTAGTTCAAGCGTCCAAGGCTGTTCACCTCGATGGCTCGATGTCTCCGGTATACGTTTGCAGCTAAGGCCCAATGCTGAGTTTCTGTGAGGATCTTTCTGAGCATGGGTTCTTCACCGACATTTTAACCATTATTGTAAATAAAACATACCATGTGTTTTTTATAAGGTTCCATTGGGGGTTGGCGTGCGGATAACGCAGGGTCTCCCCTAGTTATTAATAATTAAAGTCAATTAATCAGAATACACTTAGGCTATAAACGATAATGTAATGGTAGGCCTATATGATTAAGTTTTGAACTTTAAATTGGAATTATTTTGTATTTGAATGTTATCATTTATTTCCTTCAATAATCCATAAATTAGAATATCTTGTATCTTTGATTATAAGATCTATAATAAAAGCTTGTTTATTTTTACTCAGCCTTTGAATGGGTGCGAGTCGCTCGATTAGCTCACAATAAGGAAAATATAATATATGTCAATTATAAACGGATTGGATTAAACATTATCATGTCGAGCTGATAAATAAATATTGAGCTTGACTTGTGAGAAGATATACTTTATAGAATAAACTTTGAACACAAAATCTCACAACTAATACGTTTATTAACTCGAACGCGTTTCAACGACAACGTCACCATCTTCAGTGATGAGTTATAGTTTGACTGTCGCAGCTCGTGCATCACTGAAAATGGCAACTTTGTCGTTGAAACGCGTTTGAGTTAATAAACGTATTGGTTGTGAGATTTTGTGTTCAAAGTTTATTCTATCAAGCACGTCGAGCTGAGTCAAGCTACGACAAAAACAATTACAATTAAACTACAAAGTATTTTTGGTTTTCTAAACTAGTTTTACCAAACTAACATAAAACAAGACGTTATCAATTATGTTGAAACACAAATACATATCGGACATAGACAAACAATGAACGATAAGAGGAATATCTATCTGTAAAGTAGATACGGCAACAAGTTCGTCTACATCACTTCCAAATTCAAACGGCCATTTATTAATTTGCCTTTTAAAATGAATTAACTTACGAGTATAATTTTTAAACAGAGGTAAATTGACCGGATGACTTTAGTAAAATGTTCACTTTGGGAAATTTGTTTAGGTCCAATATTATATTTTTTTTAAGTAAACTTTTCCGTCAGTTCATGAAACATTTTAGGTATCGGAACAATAACCATTCTGCATCTTGAGTGATATAAGAGTAAGAGGAATATTATTTCAGTTTTGTTAAGAACAAAAATATATATAATTTTTTTGGAACTTATTTAAGTCACCAATATAGCATACACGTCCTATACTTTCAACGTGCAATTTTCATAGTTATTTACGTCAGGTCTTTTAAACTTAAACGCACATTTTCATTTACTAAAGACTACAGAATATTGTTTTAATTATTATTACTAAACACTTTTATCTGTATTTATACTATTTAAAAAAATTAACAAAATGATGCCCAAATGTAACACTTAATGTGGCTGACGATTAAAAGAAAGCAATTTATTTTGAAAATTTCAGTAAGCGAACACTATAAATGAAGAAGACTTTATAAAAGAAATTAAATAATTTCCTCAAAGGAAGATTAAACGATTCCAGACTGAAGTTAAGATATTGATTCCAGACTCTTTATACTTTTCTAATATTCTGGAAGACCTCCAAGAGCTTCAGATTAATTTACAGAGGGAAGTGAGAGGGTATAAGAAAAGCCACCCTTAAAGTCTGAAGAAAAGAAAATGAAATTCCATAGTATTGATCATTTATTATATCTTCTGACACTGACTGCTTTGTAAATTATTTTTGTTTGTATTTACTGGCAGGCTACAAACTCTACGTTCAGTGTTATAAGTATTTCTTTATTAATTATTATGATTAAGCTGTACATAATAATTATCCTTTATACAATAACTAACAATATAAATTGAAGAAATGTGATAAAAAGATTTTATTCTTTTATCAACCGTATTGGCACCGTACTATTCTATCTATCTATTCTATCACGAACTCTACACGTCCATTAAGGCTTTTACTTAAATAGCGTAGTAAAATGTTACAAGATATTCGAAAGCCGAAGAACAGATAACTTGGCATATCCTGCCAGCTTTAAACGAGCTAAGCACTGTTTGTTTCACTTCCGCCCTCTTGTCAAAATCGTCTTTTTATGGGTTAAGGCCTTTAATAATAAGTTTAAGGGTTAAAAAGAAAGAAATCCTCACCCTCACGATGACACATGCGGTGATATTTAATGTCGCGACAATCAGTACCGTGACTTTGCACTTTGTCAAGTGTCGCTAGCAATAATTGCAAATGTTATAGCCTAGTAGATTTAGAAGAGAAGAACCGCAAAAAATGTAATAAGAAATTGAATTTTATGTTGTCACAAACTTGGTCCCAGGAACTTATTCACTTCTTTAGATGGCATTGCTAGAACTAAAACCAACTCACCAAGTGATATATTTATTAGAACGCTAAAATCAAAAACACACGTAGGCATACAGTGCATCGGCCAGTTTGACATTAATAGTTGTATTTTTTAACGCCTACTGACTAGACTATAAAATGTAATGTACTCTGATAATTTAAATTGAATAACAACTATTCCTTTAAAGTAGGCCTATGCTTTGCGAAATAAAGAGTTTTCAAATGTACGGTAGAAAAGTAGATTTTAGAATTTTAAATGATTTCTAACTTGCAGTTAGTAAATATGTAGTACAGGTGGAACCTGTGTGACCTACATCCATGCAGAATGTGCTGCCAGAATGTGGATCGCATCCTAAGTGAAAAGTTTTATTCGAGGGGAAACGCTAATTTACATTCTGTTCCTATCTCTGTGAACAGCAAAACAAACCATTAAACACTAAAACGTTCCTAGATGTATTATTCCATATTGTTTTTACTGAGTTTAGAACTCTATTCATGAAAAGAAGCGAAGATAAATTCCAATGTGAAGGGGTTCAACCATGATTTGGGGAACGGAGGTGCTGAAGTATAGTTTAAATGAATGGAGCGTGTCAAATCGGGAGGTTTAAGTGTTACTACAACACTTATAGTAATTTTTTAAGTAAAAACTTCTTATGGCGCGTTAGGCACTTTTTCAGATGGGTCAAAATCTCTGATCTCGCGTGATCGTCAGATATTATTCGTCATCGCCTCTGTGTTTACAAAAGAGAGATAGCACTAAAATAACTCAATTTCAAAACAGTCAACGGTAGCATAGTGGTCAGTATCCCCCGCCTGTCACGCGGTAGACCGGAGTTCGATTCCCCGCCGGGGAGGAATATTTTTTTACAAAAAACTCATTGCAACTCCAGAAATAGGTAAGATAGTTCAAGTTGATATAAGCGATGTGTATGTTACGTTTTACAA
Organism: Philaenus spumarius; assembly: GCA_018207615.1. Lineage (NCBI taxonomy): Eukaryota > Metazoa > Arthropoda > Insecta > Hemiptera > Aphrophoridae > Philaenus > Philaenus spumarius. The sequence goes on along the minus strand of JAGFPH010003300.1, from coordinate 144,997 downwards.
GTGTACCAAGCACCACGATTTTATTTGAATAATTTTCAAAATGGCGGCAGTTACAAATGTTTAAAGTGGAATATCTTGAAAACCGTTTACATAACAAAAAGTGTACAAGAGACAACACATTTTGTTTTTAACGTCAGACAAAATGGCTTTTTTCGTTTCTGTAGGTCAAAGCATAACCGAGTTATCTAGAAAAAACTGAAATCATAATTTCTTGGTAATTGTCTACAATATCAAACTATATCCTAAAACCAACATTTTTTGAATTAACTAACCTAATGTCGTAACTTATGTTAAATTTGAGTACTTGGTGATACCTCTAAAATGGACATAGATAAATTAGCTATCTTGGTTGATATGATAATGAATGTAAATGCATTAAAGAAACGCTTGTTGTTTTAGTATATGCCTAACCAAAATTATATTTTTTAATTTATTATTTGACTATAGACAATCATTTTTATGATATTTTTTAGATTTTATTTAAATGGGTCAAGGTAAAAAGAACGATCAAATTTCAGATAAACCAATATAACCAACGATTTATATTCATGACAGTTTTCACTTCTGATGGCAGTCCCACGACTGCTTTCTTTTTATTTTAAATTTTCTATTAAACTTGCACGTTGAGGTGCCAAATTACAACAACACATTTATTTAATAAAAGTGATCTATAGAAGTAGATCCTATGACGTAGATTATCAAAATATAAACGTATCAAAATAATAAAGTTATATTATTTAATATAGGCTTTATCTAACTTGTATCTGGTAAAATAATTAACGACACAATTAACAATGAAGAAATCTGGGTTCTTTAATCACAGGCAAAGAAAATATTGAATATCAATGAAAATAGTTTTGACATAAAAATACATCACAAATGATTTATGGATTCCAGAAATAATGTTCATTATTGTTCATCAACTAATTATTAGTAAACTTATCTTGGGGTAGGTTGGTGCCGTCTTTTCCCAAGCTTAATTTAGTATTAACAAGAAAGACATATTATAAATATATATATACAGCTTTAAGAAACAAAAGGTGAATGAAAGAATAATAAAATTGTTATGAAAGATTAATTGGTATGATGTAGTATGGATGAATACTATTAGGCCCTACATCGTAAAGAACACTGAGTTCGTAGTTCTGATTATATTTACAATTGTTTGTGTCTGGAATAATGTTCAATAGATTATAGTTTGTAAATAGTCTGCGGTTTTACCACTAATATATAAAAAATCACAATTTAACCTATGTAGGCCTATAATCGGAAAGGTCTCACCAAATGTTATTACTTTTCTTTCTTAACGTTTTACTTGGATTTTCAGCTAGATTTGATTTAATCTGGACTCTAGGTTTTTCTCTCAGTTATATTGGATGTCTTCAATAGTTATGTTCAATTCGAAAATGTTCAATTGCTTAAAATGCGTAGCACAGACCAATTTGGTGACTGCTTGCTTTAGAAGCTTTTACAAGAATACAAATTATTTAACTGTTGTTACACTCCGGAACTTTTGCGCACTTGCCTACTATATATACACTTTGGGGTGGTGGTGTTTGTGAGTGTTTATGAAGGAATTAGTTCAAATTTTGTTTCTTATTGAGTATTAAATTATTTATTTAAAGGTGGCATCGTTAAAAGAATGGTTAATAGTTATTTTATAGTGGGAAATAATAGATGCATTAAATAAAATACTTAAATAACTCCATATTACTGGTACCTCTTTTATAATCTAGTTTTTTATGTTCAGAATTTAAAGAAATGAACAAATATTATTTTGTATTCCGTGTAAACTTGTGGTCCAATCACAGGCGAGTTCTCTCGTCGTGGGCGTGGTCACCATAAAGAAAGATGTCTACCGTAGTACATTGTAAATGAGTTTAAGTTGGTTTTCCCATTGTCCTGTTTAAACGGTGTATATTTTGTGATTTTGTCAAAGACTTTTTGTATGTAAAAATATCCATTCTGTCTATATGCTATATCGGTTTTCTATTAGAGTTTATAGTTTTCATGTAAATTGCATATTCCTTACGGTTTCCGCTTTCATATCGATGTTTGTTAGGCGAATATTTTGACTTTCGAATACAGATATTTAATAAATAGTTTAGCATTGGGCTAAAGTAGTAATTTTCTTGGATTGATATTTTAATTTTGCTATATATTGATACGAGAAGTGCATGTAGAAAATATCGGGGAGTAATTTTTTAATTGGTTCATTTTAGTTTTGAAATCGGATTAGTTAACATTTTACATCTTTCTCTGGGAGTTCACATATTTCCCGCTAGATGTCGCTAGGCTACACAAGTCTAATGAATGAAATTATTGAGATCATTCTTTCTCCCTCTAGTTATTTTAATAGAACTATCGATATTTATGCGTTTAAGTTTTATGATACATTTTGAATTGTTACAGTGTGTGGAAAACCCCCATCAGAACGGGGTCCAACAATTTGTAAATATCCAACCATTAAAACGCATTTTCAGCTCGTTAACCCCGTTTTGTAGTGTTTACATGTAAATCACGATTGAACTAAGCCGTATCTAGAAACACCAATAAAATGCTTTGTTTTCATTTGTTGTACATTTTACATAATATTTTCTAATTAATGGACTTCCCTGTAGGCCTACATACTAAGCTATTAGACTCACTTATGTATTAGCCATAGGAAAGATAAGCTATAGCGGTGACTCTTATGATAAGACCTAAGGTCAGGAATTACCAATAAACACATTAAAAGATGCATATATATATATATATATATGTGTGTATATATGTGTTCGAACGGCCACATTTTACGTCTGATTTGGTACACACTGGGACGGATTAAGCATTGGGCTATCCGCTCAAGAAAATATTTTTTCAACGTGATAAAAATTTTGCTAAGTCCTTAAGACAGGCTAGTGCAGAGCATATATGTTGGACTATCAAAGGTCAATGGGATTTCAACTAAGCCAAATCAATCCAGCAATTAGTAGAACAATGGAAAAATTAAATTAACAAAATTTTTTTTTTTTGTTATTAAAATATAGAAGAGAATAAGGGAAATAAAAAATGTTAATAAAGTTTTTTATGGGAAATAAAAAGGTTAAAAAGTTGTTGATTATAGAAAATTAATAAAAAAGTTAAAAATTAGAATTTTGAAAACTTAAAATGTATAAATGGGTTATAAGAGTTCAGTAGAGGAAGAAATTAAGTAATAAAAAAGTTTTTCTTAAATAATAATAATTAAAAGGGAAATAATTAAAAAAAGAATAATTAAATAATTATAGTTGAATTAAAGTATTTTAAAAGGGAAATTAAGTGAATAAATAGAGAAATAATTAATACAATATGTACAGACCAGTGGATGATAGCTATAATAAAGTAATTAAAGTAAATGGGTGGTTAAAGCACTGTTATTAAATAAAACATGTAGTTGCCAAAAACTTAATAACTTTACCAAATAAAAAACAATATAGGAACTGTAAACAGATAAATATACTTAAAGATTGTGGTAATAAAGGGTAACAATTAAAATTAATAAAAAATCATTAATTTGGGAAATCCGCGAGTTTAAACAAAAGAGATCGTGGAAAAGCGGTAAAAGGCAAACGCGAGGGCGTAGAACTTCAACTCAAGTTTGTACTTAATCAGGGGGACAAGCTGAACAAAACGACACCACCCAGGACCAGATCCGACCACAGGATACCAGGATACAGGATTTTGGAAATTTATGAACACTATTTGAAAGCTTTGGTTGAAACAGGCAAAAATATTCAGTCTTACAGGCCAGAAATCGTCAGCCGGTCAAAGAGCAAGACCTAATGCAGTGCAGCCAATTCTAAAGTTAATTACGATAATCCAATTAATTTTATAAATTCCACAAGACAAATAAATTCAGATATATTCTGGTAGAGAAAGATGTCAAGATGAAGGGAAAAATACTCAAAAAATTAGATGTTAATTATAACCCGAACAACGGCCAATAAAAGAAAGGGAAAAAATGGGATTTTTGAAACACATGTTGGCAAGCCAGGGTTCAATCTTAATGAAGCAAGTCAGGAAGGAAGAATTGTTTCGCCAGTTGTATATTATCCGGGAAATCTCCACGCTTCTCGATAGGTTATCGCACCAAGCGGAGAAAATAGTTAATGTTTTTAATACAGTGTTAACTATTTAATAATTTCAAGGTCTGATTCGGCGTTTAGTTAAAAAGATCAGACAGTATTAAAGTCTGATAGAAGTTTATCGACAAGGTAATAGTGAAAAATATAAAGATTTCGACACGTGGTTAACACCGAAAGAAACATTAAGAAGAGATCTCGTCATAAAGAAACGTTAGCTTCGTTCCAGACGCAACAGAAGACAGCACCCAGGAGTATCCAGGATAACAGCGGCTAGGGCTGTTCACCGTGGGAAAACCAGGATATCCAAGGAATCCAGACGAGTCCGAAGGAAGGAGACATCGCGGGACTTGGAGTAAGAAGTCGGGAACGCCGCTCTGGAACAAATCTCCAAGCAGGAAACCTCCGTAGTCGACAATAAGGTAGTGTCACAGCAGCCTATATTAATTTTCACTTTTACAACATTGACTCGATTAGGGAAATAAATTTTAAAATCTTACAATATAATTTTGGAGAAAATTTATAGTAATTATATCAAGTCTTAAAATATTTCTATCATTCCACAAACGGTCTAATTTTATTAAATTCAATATTTTAATTGTATAATACATTAATTTCAGTTAAGTCAGCTAAGGAAACATTTATTATTTTTTATGATTAATTATTTTTGTTGTAAATATATTAAGCCCATACTTTCAAAAAGAAGATTAAAAATTTATAATTTGAGTTCCAATTTAAAAAAATTTTGTATTCAGTCTACTCCTCAAAAATCAAACCTAATAGTAAGAATTGTTAGTTTTAAGAATAAATTTATTGCATAACAAACTGTGTACTGTTCTCCGAGAGGCACGACTTCAAGAGAGAGCCTCATCTCACCATTAAAATTAGTGAATATTAAAAAAAAATTTTGCGAAAAACTTAAGGGTTTTATCTAAAGATAAATATCCTTGCATAACGATCCACCCTCTATACTGGGCTGGTAGAGCTAGCCAGGACTCATACAATGTAATACCATCAGCAATTATTAACCGTTAATTAAGGAAAAAATTTAATTAAGTGATTTATCCAAAATTTGTCGGGGGTAAGAGGGATAGTTGTCGGGTTAGGGCCGCTGGAGATAGCGAATAGGCGGCAGGATCGCAGCAACCGACACACCGTAAGCGATCCAGATCGAGGGGAGGGCCGGTTCCGTTGCAACACGTTGGTTTTTTAAGTCGCACAAACGAGTTTGTTAGCCAAAAAAATCCAAAAACCACAAGCATATCCAGTTTTTAACTGGATACAATTTTTTGAGACTTTCTTACTAGAATTAAACGTTTTTCTGGTTTTATCTAAACAAACGAAATATTATTCTGCACATTTTGTTTTTAACTCGCCCCTTTTTGGCACAAAAACGATCAAACGTAAAATACCATACAAGTACCCTACAAGTACCATAAAAAGTAAGTTTGTCCTCTGCAAGCAAAGCGAAGCCGTCCTCAAGGTCGAGGTGCAAACTCGCATGGGTCGAGCAGGTGCAAACAAATTCTACTAATATATTTCGCACTTGCAGGCAGCAGCGCCTTTGTGAGTAGACCGATTTCCCAAATGGTTGGAACGTTAAAACATACAAATTTAATTTTGATCGAATTGGTCTTAATCGTTTAGAAAGCTTAACTCTTAAAAATAAAATACCCCTCTATACCTTGTTCACCAAGAGTTTAAAAATGAAGCACCACCTTACAATGGCTGACGTTAGGGGTTTTTGCCAATGAGGAAAACAAATCACATTTTCCTATCACATTTTAATATTTTTTATAGTACAAATATTAGTTTCCAGTTTAGTCACAAAATATCACATAAACTCAAATAAAGCCATTTCCTGAAATAAAATGTGTGTTGCTTTTAATTAAGAATTAAAAATTTCCCATTTGGAAAACTAAAAATCAACCTTCTAAACATTTGTATTTTACCACAAAACTATTTTGTAAAGTTATAATACTGGTGCTTTAAATTTATAAAACCGCCTAACATGTAGAACGATACTACCAATATCTTAAACATGTAAAAATTAGTCATGGATGATGAAATAAAAAAAAAGCCTTGGCGTAGATATAATGTAAATATCACTCATACATGTACACAAAAGAAATATCTTAATTATTATTGAATACTAGCTGAATACCCGTGCATCGCTACTGGGAATTTGTTTTGCATCACTATGTTACATAATTTGTAATATTTTTCTCTCATCTTTTATTGCACGAAAGTAAATTATTACATAATATATTTTCAATTAGTTTGGTATTTATTGTTCACTGGCGGCCCGCCAATTGTCTTTGTCATGGTATTTGGACTGAATAAATTAAATCAATTTAAAATTAAAGAATTCAGAGTGAAGAGCGTCTTCTTTTCAACCGCTAAATCTACAGACTGGTAAATCACAATCTTAGCTGAATGTTGCAGATCACCCAGATACGTCTTTATGTGAATCCATAGATCGGGATAGTTTTGATCAGCTTACGTCTTTAAATATCTTCTTAAAATGAATTAATGAGTTCCAAATTTCAGCTCTCTAGCTTTAAGGAAAGAATGTTAATTAATATTTATTATTTTTAGTGGTTGCTATCACATTTTCACCCCTTACCAACACGTAACAAAATGTAAAATTGGTTTATTTTTACATGTATCTTGAAAGAAAGAAATGTACAAAACTTCAGCTCACTAGCTTTAAGGAAAGTATAACAATTAATATTCATTGTTTTAGGGGTTGTTACTAGATTTTTACCACTTAGCAGAACGTGACAAAATGTAAAACTGGGTTACTTTTTATATGTATCTTATAAGAAATAAGTGTATAAAACTTCAGCTTTCTAGTTTTAAGGAAAGTATAACAAACATACCGGTGTTTATTGTTTTAGGGGTTGTTTCAACCCTTAAAGGCCAAATATTTTAAAAATACTTTATTAGTGAGCCTCTAGCGCCTATGAGGAATATGTGTACCAAAATTTCACGTTCCTAGGCGGTATTCAATTAGGAGTCTAATATTTATAGTTTTAGGGGTTGTTACTACATTTTCACCCCTTAGCAGAACGTGACAAAATATAAAACTGGATTATATTTTGTAT
>JAGFPH010003300.1:116234-137687 GCA_018207615.1 Philaenus spumarius | reverse complement strand
AGTGCGAAGCATTCGCATTCTAACTTACTTAAATCCCACTTAATTAAAGTACACACCGTATATTTAGTATCGTATAATGCGTACACTATACGATACTAAATATACAATTAATTAAAAATAGCAATGTAGAGGCGTAACGGCAGCTCTCCAGCTGGGTATTGTTATCATCAGTGTTGCCAACGCCAGGAAAATATTCCTACAACTTACTTAATCTTACATCACTGTTACTTTCGGATTATTTTTTATTTTATTTTTTTCGTACAATTGTATTTTTTATATTTTTCCGGCGTAGCGGTTAAGGAAAGCTTTAAGGGTCTTCTATACCTTGCGTAAAATAGTGAAAATATGCACTTCGTATTACCGTGTTTCGGACGCCGTTTTTCAACCTAAAAAGTTGTGAAACATCTTAAATTGTTCTTAAAAGCTTTGTGCTTTTGTCTTATATCTCATAATTGAAAGAAATCGTCGGCAACTCCTTTTAATCAACAGTTTAAATGAGTAAAAATCGATTATTTTTAACGCATTTTTTGGGAGTTTTAAGCAATAATTTTCATATTTTAAGGTAACACGTAAAAAATATAAAGCCTTCTTTATAACTTAAAGTAGTTTCCCAGATTATTAATTTATAAATAGAATCCGAAGCACGGTATTACGAATGCATGTTTCAACGATTTTGCGGCTTGAGTCAGGCCTTTTGCATTGAAATCATACTGTACACTCGGGAGTTTTCTTCAAGGTAAAGATGAGCCTTAAAATGATGCCTCATTCATGTAATTTGATGATGTATTAAGGAAGTTATGGCGTACCAACAAAAAATGGCCTTGAGAAATAATATATGTGATACTACAGCCCAGTCACCTGTCCCTGTATTAGTATAACGAAATGTACCGCCTAACATATCGTAACTTTACAGGAAGGACAAAAGACTGCTTATTTCCAATTACATAAAATGTGTACTAAATACATAGTTTAATTTTTATTTTGATATTAATTTTTTTGGTGCCAAGTCACAAATAAATATAATATATTAATTACCTTGTGCAAACATGTATTGCTTCTACACTGGATTTAAAATCACCTGGTCCGTGTTCGCTTTCAGTAAGGTGACGCGCGTAGTTCGACTTGGTGATGTTGGTTTTGTTGCAGTGGAGGTGGTCTTTGTAACGGTCTATGAAATTTCTCCCTTTTTGTCCTATGTAATATGTTTTACACTCTGAGCATTTTATTTTGTGAACGCCAGATTTATGTTCAATGGGGGTGTCCGTTCTACGTTTAAGGTATGAAGATATGTTATTACTTGTACGGAATGCAAGGGTGATGTTACATTTCTTGAGAATGTTGTTCGGTGTGTGTTTGCAAAAACGGCCGATTAATGATCGCGAATGAGGAATTCAAGATCTACAGAGCCTTCAAAAACGATCCAGATAACATCTTAAATGATCAAGTTTCCTTCCAATCGCATCGTTTATATGGTACGGCTTTAAATTATTTAAAAGCGCCCAACAGAGGTCGTTTTCAGCTGGATTGTTAGCTCTTGCCGGCAGTACTCCGACAGACATGACTGAGTGCACTACGGTGTCAGTCACGTTGATATTTATTTGTGTTGTTGTATGTGTTGTGTGTGTTTTTTAACGTTTGACGAGCTCCTTTGAGTGAAATAAATATTATCTGATGATGGAATCAAGACAACGAAACTAGTCAAGAATCAACTCAATTGAAGTCACAAGATGGACCTACAAGATAATTATAGTTGCGGACAGCCTAACTCTGAACCAGGAAAAGGTTATGGTCTTCCGCCCAGCCGGCCCTAATTAGTGACGCTTGGCTGCACTCAATGAAAACAAGTACATACTAGGTACCTAATACCAAAACGTCAGTTAAATTATTGTCCAAAATTATTAAAAACCATTATCATATTACGATTTGTATTTAAATTTCGATTATTTTTATACTAAATTTGATGTAAATCGGACAATTTTGACCAACTTGTACCGAAAAACTCGTTTTTATTTTTAAAACTAACTTTGAATGAACAGTGGAACTAAAATACAATTCATATAAAAACGTGAACATATCGAGGGACAAAACATACTCTATTGTAATAATTTTATATTGCTTGAAAACGAGAACAAATCGCTGGTTTCAAGGAAAATTTGAAAACATAATCAATATACTATATACTTAATTTAATATACAATAAATCTATATATTAATAGGCAAGCACAAAACTTGTCGTCCTTTTTTCTCAGCTTGTGTGCATCGTAGGAGAAATTCGCGCATACCGTTAGAAAGGTAGTGTCCTGTAGATGAGCATCATTATAATTTACATCGGTCCTTAGGGATACGCCCCAGTGGCCCTCAAAGTTTAAGGCTGGTATTCATAGTCGTTTCTTAAGGTAGCCTTAAAGCTCCCTCATGTAAGAAAACCGTAAGGTCGAATCATACCTTAAAGAGGCCTTACAAATAGTTTTCAATTCATAGACGTTTATTTAAGGTGGCCTTAGGTGAGGCTATATTTAAGGAGACCTAAAGAGTAGAAGACACCTGTACCAATTTTACAAAAGTAAATACCTCTAGAACGAATATTTCATTAACTATAAATAAAGCTATCCTTGTGTAATTTAACTTGTTAAAGCATTTAAAATGCATTTATTTAGTTTATTTACGAACTTAAACAGAAATCGTTCATAACATTCATGGTTTTTTACTTTAATATTGTTGGCACTTACGTCCAACAGTTGGCACAAGTTAGCAACTACAAAATCAGCTGCTAAATTAACTGGTGAATTTATACAAACTGTTTTATGTTGGGATAGGGATATAAGCCTAAAATGGTCTCACTCCCTCTCATCTAAACAAACTAACGATTAGATCAATTATGAAATCGGTAGCCTACAAGTCTAGTTTATGTATAGCTCAATATTTACTTTTAGCTATTGCAATATTTAGTTAATTAATGACACCGATAAACTAATAAAATAGCCTTTATTGATTTTAAATTTACTCTGATTGTCACTCCAACAGAATAGTTTTGCAGTACAGTGTAGGTTTTGAGGTTATGTGCATACTGATCGCTTTCATTATTTTCATTAATCAGATATCATTATTAACTGTATGATTAAAATAAAATATTTATTGTCACAATTATTTGAACCGCTAGGCCTATCCAAAACAAACTCAATCTATTAAATTGTTTTATCAATTAATTTAGTTCAGTAGCCTACGGCAATAGCTACTAGGCTAATTAATAATTAATTATAAAAAATATGCAACAGACTAGTTACAGTAGTTGTTTTCCTAAACATTTCTCATGGCATAAAAACACAATGCTATCAATATTGTATGAATATGGGATATTGGTAATTATATTTTATTATAATTTATGTGGTAGGCCTACCAATGGGGCAAAACATTTTTTAATAAATCGGCATCCTTTGAAAATCGGTATCTCATTTCGAATTGCCGTTTAAATATTTTTTTCTTATGGATTATCATAATCCTGAATATACCAATTAGGGCTCCTTCCATAATAACATTCAAAATAAATAAATTCAAAAAAAGATTCATAATTAGCGATTTCGTGTGTCATTAGAATCACTTATAAACTCGCTAAATTTCCCCAAAGGTACGTTGGTAGCTACCTTGAGAAAATGACGAATTCGAAGGTACCTTTAGGCCTGCTTAATGAAAAGGAGCGACTCTGCATTGCAATTGAACCTAAGGCAGCCTTTAGGTAACTTTAAAGAAGGTTTTAAGGATGAGTTAAAATCTATACTTAAGGTTGGACTCTGCATTCAAAATTCATATCTTAAGGTCTCCTAAACTCTTCCTTTCCTTAAGGCTACCTTAAGAAACGACTATGAATACCAGCCTCAATGTTAATCTTATGGAAGGTCAATCTTAAGGAAGAAGAAGAAGATTTCTTTTGATTTTATCAGGGGCACAAAAAACAGCTGTTCGTATGAAAAGCTTAAAACAGCTGATTTTGATCAACAGCTGATTTTGATCAACAACTGATTTGGATCAAAAACTGAATATAATTTTAGGTTAGGTAAATCAAGCAATGAGCAGAATCCCATTATAATTTACATCAGCCCTCAGGGATACGAATTACAGGCTTTCAAAGTTTCAAATTAAGCAATAGCGAAGCATTGCCGGGTCCACTAGTACAAAATAATACATAGCGACAAAAAAGTTAATGTACTTGAGCGAGAATTAGATTGTCTTATATCATGTTTTATTTGTATTTACCATACCGGTAGTTATATTTTAGGAATGTACAGGGTGTCCAGTAATTACGGGGTCAAATTTCTATGGGTCAAAATAAGAAACAAGTTTATATAAACATAGGACCGAAAAAGCTTTGTTTTCCAGATATCCGCCATTTTGTTTTTCGCACAAAATAATTGAAATCTAGAGAACGGTTTGACTGATTGAGTTCAAACTTGGCATGAAGTTTAACCTAACAATGATATAATATAAAAAAATAAGTAATTAAATCCAATCATGCGTTTTAAAATGGCGGCTGTTGAACAAACCAATTATTACACATAACTTAACTATTATCCTTCATCCGATTGTTTTTACAGTTACACCATCCGACAGGGAATCAAAAGGACTACAAAAAAAGGTGTCTTGATATTTTTCAATAAAATGTACGGTTTTGGAGTTATTTAGGTTTGAAATTTATTTAATGTATGGTTATGAAGCAATAAAAAATTATTACAATCATACATAGAGTATTTTTTGTCCCTCCATATGCTCACGTTTTTCAGCATATGAATTGTATTTCAGTTCCGCTGTTCATTCAAAGTTAGTTTTAAAAAGAAAAACTAGTTTGGCAGTACAAGTTGGTCAAAATTGGCCGATTTACATCAAATTTAGTAAAAAAATAACGGAAATTTAAATAAAAACGTAATATGATAATGGTTTTAAATAATTTTTGACAATAATTTAACTGACTTTTTGGTATTAGGTACCTAGTATGTACTTGTTTTCATTGAGTGCAGCCAAGCGTCACTAATTAGGGTCGGCTGGGCGGAAAACCCTAACCTTTTCCTGGTTCAGAGTTAGGCTGTCCGCAAATATAATATATTATATTTAATTTTTATTTTAAACAATAATTTGTATCCTTTTTTACCATCGAAGGAAAAAAAATTAATTAAAAAAAAAATAGTTAATAAAAATTTACTAATTTAGTTAGGGGCTTTATTAGTCTGTAAATAATTTTAGTAGGAGGCAATGTCTTCATAGACACTTAACCAAGCCGTCCACTGCCGAACGATCCCCCAACAAAGTAACTATAGTCCTTCCATTACGGCAGACTCGTTCGGACGTATGCGGCCGAAGAATTTCTAAATCCGAAATAAAAGGGAATTTTCTGTCCCATTCCGCCGAATCTGTTGCACCCGTGTTGTGTACTTTAACTGCTTTTCAGTTTGTAATTTATTTGATTTATTTATTGGTTAAAAAATTAAACTACTTTCGGAAAAGTCAGTTATGAAACAAAACCCCGGTTATCTGTTTCTGCAAAGCCTGCTTCCTTTTTTGATAGAGGTTCCTAAGAACAGGAAGCTGGTTGTAAGAAATAAATTGCAGCAAGTACTGATTGACGAAGACGCTAGACAGACCCAGTTGCCACATTTTACAACGACAAGTCCGAACACAGGGTGTCGTCATATACTTCTCCTTCATCGTCCTACAAGAGTAGACACAATGAATACTTAAACATTTAAGTATTCATTGGTAGACAGGTTTCATCTGAACTGTCAGCTGCGCGTGAGGGGAGGTACATGGTTGTAGTTTGTAGTTTGAGGCCGCGTAGGGACTGACAGAGACGTTGTAGGGGAAACAGGAGCCTAACAACACACAAAACGGATAGAGATGGCCGTTTCCCCCACCACCTTACTGACGCCTAGACCCACTGCGAATCCAAACTCCACAGCTCAGATGAAACCTGTCCACTTATACACTTCTGCTTCCCCTGTAAGTTACAGCAAAGCAAAACATTCAATGAATTCCCCATTGAACATCATAAAACACGAATGGGCTCAGTGGACACATATTTTACTTCGTTCTCAGAAAATCAACCACATATGCAATGAACGACTATTATTTATCTTTTTTGTTGCTTTATTATATTAATGTTTAACAATACTTGTCTAATAGTTTTGATGTATTTGGAGAAAGAATTATTGTTTTAGGGGTAATACTTACCTTAATGTCACAACAAAAAGTTCTTCTGGAGTTTCCCTAAAATTTAAAAATTTTCCTACTGATGGGCGGATCGCATTCAATACACAGGGTGTCAAATAAGTCTTGGACTGGTTTAATATTTCGTATATAAGGAAAATTTGAAGGTAGATGTGATTGAGGAACCTACTCTATATAAAAATACTATTTTATTAAGATACAGTATCAACAAACTTATACGCCATTTTGAATGTAACTTTGTTTTTTAACTTCCCGCTAAGAAAATTGAAAATTTTCTAAAATCGGGAAGTTATTGGTTTCACCCCGTTTTTCGAAAATCGAGTATTCATCAGATCTCGACGTTTTGAGGTCCTAGGAATCTTCCCTGACCACTCCCGAGAGGGTGTCACCCTGTCTGTATGTATGTGTGTGTGTATGTAAGTATGTGACCCGCTTATAACTTTTGAACGGCTTAACTGATTGGATCCTACTAAACGGCGCTCTAAAGAGTTCCATCAAACTTAGATTTCCTGAAAATTTCAACTAATTCGGACCGGTAGGTTCTGAGAAATTTCGAAAAGACTAAGAAATAAAAAGTTTTCAAATCAGGTGTTTTTGGAATAAACGGATCAGTCAATATCAGTCAAACAGACAGAAACTACTAAAGGCATCTCTGACTATGACTTTCTGTGTCTGATTCTGTGTGTGGCCGGCCTTAGAAGACATAGTTAGTTTTTATGAACATTTTACAACATGGTACAAACATTTAATTGAATTGAACTTGTATGGAATAGTTAAAACTAACAGCTTTGAATACTGCTGCCGGCATTATTTTTAAAAATTTCTGACTATATTATTATTGTTTAACTGGTTGCTATGGTATTATGCTTTTTAATATAATCAGTTGACAACTCATTAGAACAAAATGAGTGTTTTTGTCTCGAATTTAAATCATGTTTTAATATTACAGAAAATAACAAACTTGTATCATAAGTTTTAATAAAAACTAATTATTATAAAAAAAAGTATTTAAATGGTTTTTATTTAAAAATGTACCATTTCTATTGTTTCAGTCGCTGATGTATTGCCTGTAGAAAATAATAATTTTGTTAATTTTAGCCTATACTAAATGCATGAAAGGGACAATTTAAAAGCTTGTTAGTCGGCAAGAGTGTAAGGAATTTAACTTTGAAATTATTCTTGATAAGTATTTCGCCATAACAACCAACAGTTTAAGCTAAACTACATAAGTTTTGGCTCAGTGAAAAGGAGTGATGGCTACGAAATGTTAGCAAGTTGTTTTAAATATAGATAATTTGGTTTTGTACTAAACAGTGATTTTAAGTTATCCATTTTATTTTATAAAACTAGTATTTATTTTAAATAAAATCAGCAACAGTGGTGCTGAAGTGATTAGCCTACAATATAATTAATAAATGGATGATCACATATATTTTACTTTTTACTTTCTCCCCCTATACCATAGTAGCCTATATGGAGAAAGTATTGTATTCGTCAAAATTTTAGAGTTTGAGCTTTTGGAGGAAATATCCGTTTTGGGTCCCCTTGAACCTAAAAAAGTGGTTTTCGGAGTGATGTCTGTGTGTGTGTGTGTGGATGTTATCAGACCTAGAGCTTAAACCAGTCGTCCGATTTTGATGAAATTTGGTATGTAAGTACTAATCCACGGTATCTCCAGAGTTTTTTTTTTCATTTTCGTGATTTTTTTATGTTTAAGGGTAATTTTCCCATAATAACCATTAAAATAACGGAAGGCTGATTTTATAGTTTATTAGGGATTTAAAGTACTACAGTACAAACTATAAAATTTTAATCAAAATCGTTCGAGCCGTTTTTGAGAAAAGTTGGTTTTTCCGTTATTTTATGGAAAAATTACTCTTAAAAATAAAAAAATTTAAAAAATTGGTATTTTGAATTATTATTCTACTGATGAAAAGGTAGAATATGTTATAGTACTTTTCGTCAAAAATAAAATGGCACCACCCGCATCCCTGTAAAAATTATCGTTCAAAAGATGTACTTTTTCTGATTTTCAATATTTTTTTATTAAGTTCCTATAATGAGGGAGAAAGTATGTGTCAGTTTCCTGATACCGTTATTTTCTTAGTCATCGCTACAGGATGTAAATAGATAGTTTCCTCCATGCTCTTTCATTTCATTTACTTTACTTCGCTTTCTAGTAGAAATAATTACAATATTATTACAGTATTAATACAAAAAAAAAAAAAACATTTCATTAATAGTGATTTGTAGGCTACATTTAAATTCCTAAAGTGATTTAATAGGCTTTTGAAATACTTAAATGTATAGCCTACTGTATTTATATTCAAGAGGCAGAAGAGTACAAAGATTGGAAAACGGCCAGAGCAAAGATGTTAGGGTGAATATTTGATTTTTGAAGGAGAAGCAGTATTGATTTTTACAAGTAAAGGCTGATGGCAAATCATTTTGTTTACACTCACCATCAATCCACTCTTTCATCTTTAATTTTGTAAACATTTTCTTTAACACAATTTAAAGTGAATATAAGATAATATGCAATCATTGAAATAAAAGTAAAAAATAGTACTGCTCATTATGACAGTTTCCGAAAAGAATTATTTAGTGTACTGCAGGGGTTTGATGGCGCAAGTTCCGCCATCAGAGTTTTTGGGGGGAATACATTTTAGGGGTATTTTCACAGTTTGGGGGGGAATTTTAATTTATTCCTGATTATAATCAATATAAAATATGAAGATTTGACGATTCCCCCCCCCCCCAAATTTAGGAGATAATCTGTAGTTTCTACTGTGTTAAAAATCTCCCATTAATCGTGGCGAAAGTGCAGTATTATTGACAGCCAAACATTTCTACTACTACTGCTCTAGTGCAATGTAAAGACAAGCCGATAGAGGGTGCAGAGTGTGGTGTGAACAAAGTATAAACATATTATAGACATTTACAGCATAGAGCCTGCCAAGGTCTTTCTACAAACAAATAACTTTTTGGGTGAAGATATAGGTACCTATAAAATTCAAAACTCTTCTTATATCAAACAGTTATATACAGTATTACTATTATAATATTTAGTTTAGTATTCTATTTTTTTTCTTTGCCTCACGTTGTGAAGTTAAATATATAATAATAATACTTTTTTAAATGCCCAGTATTAAGTGCATATTTAAAACTCTTTTAATTTTACAATATGAAAACAATATTTATAGACCTAATATTTAAATTATAATATACCAAATAATTTATAATAATAGGCCTATAATTTATTTTATTTTTTTCCAAGTACTACAAATTACTTTATTTAAATCTTTCTCTTTCTGGGGTTATATTTCGCGATTGATAAATTTGAAAATTTAAGACTAGAATCGCCAGTGTTAATTAAAAAGGATTTTGGCCTTTTCCAAGCATTTTTTCAAAAATTCGTCAAACATAATAGTTAAATCCCAATCCAAAAATGTTCCATAGTTTCTTTTATAGAAAAAGTCCCAAGAATTTATATATGCAACTGAAAAATTTATTGATGTAGGCCTAAAATTGAAAAGTTATTAGTTGAGGAAGCAAAAAAATGTTTAGGAAGGGAAAATCCAACTTTAGACCTATATAAAAAGAAGTAAATATTTGTTGTATTTTTTCCAAAATATACAGAAGTTTTGTAAATTAGTTCTAAATAGAAGTGTATAAAAATGTATATGAATTCAAACAAATTAGTTAGAAAACACCTTTTTTTATGTTGTTTTTACAAGACCGCTAGCAAAATCAGGCCTATTTTGACAAATAAAATAGGAATATAATAATATGCTTTATCCAAAAACGAAATTTTATTACAAAAATTGTAGAGAGAACAAATAATAGAATTGTACTGTATACTTGAACATTTTGAAATAAACTATTTTATAAACTTATTTCACTTTGTTTCATTAAATTACAAAAAAAATAACACAACCCTCACTGATGCGTAGTATACAATCCCAGACGCTGTCTACCATGCTAAACCATAATGGCCAACGCCCGTTCAGACAACTACAATTTTAAAACGACGATTTCATAATGTAAAATTTACGTTTTACAAAACAATTAATTAAAGTTTGAAACATTTCCATTCCAATGGTTTTTGTGTCATTGAGATTGGATGATTTTTAGTGGGTGAAATATTTGGGAGGGAACGTACAGACAGGTTTTGGGGGAATTTGAGCCATGGGCTTCTGGGGGATGGGCACTCCTGGTGTACTGTGTAAGAAAACAATTAATTGTAACACTTTTTCATAAATATGTCTCAATATCAAAGCACAAGTTATTATTTGCAACTGAATTCATTGTTAGTTAATACTTTGAAGTCAAGTTGACACATTATACACCATTAACATAGTTTCAATATCGGACTGACTAATTAATTACAAAATATCCGGAATCACGAGTACAGAGTTCTTTAAAGAAGAATTTGTCAGTTCCACATCTAACAACAAAAATTTAAGAAAAAAAGATTCCTTAAAAGTGTATCTTTTGTCAGTTCCTTATATAACAAAAATTTTAAAAATTAAACATAAGAACTAGGGGAAAATACAAAATGTTATTATGTACTTCCAAACCAAATACTCCACAAACTCTAAATCCGGTATAATATTTGCACCTCTTATGTATTAAGTTTCCAGGAATGAATGAATTTTCAAAATTGTTTGTTGTCAAAATCATTAAATAAAATTAAAAGTAAAACACATTACTCCTCCATAACATATTTGTGAAATCCGACTCACTCATGACAATCTCTATAGAACCACAAAGCGTAGGGCCTAGAGTCCTAAAATTTTGTAAGTATGTGGTAGGTGTTCGTTAATAAACTATTTTGCCAATTTCATATACTTCCACCAAAATCATAATAAACAGCAAAATTCTGTATAAAGTGAGAAACTTTATTAATATCAAACCAAAACACCTACCAAATTGACATTCGCTATATGTTTTGGTAAATATTTTAGACAATAATCTATTTAACAACGACAATTGCAAAAGTAGTAATAGTAAACCATAGTAAAGTTTTGTATATGGTATAAAGTTGTACAAGTGAATAAAAAACAAAGGCTTTATTCATTGCATTTTTAACATGGTGGCCATTTAAAACATTTACAGTTAAATACCTCAAAAACTGTTAAAGCAATAAAAAATATTTTTTAAACTAAATATTGTTTTCTATTAACAAATTAAAATTTGTCTGTAACTCAAAGTCAACCCAAGTTATGTAACGAAAAAACTGATTTCTTGGTGATAATCTACAACCAAATTTGTTAGGATAATTGATTAAAGATCTAAAGCACTTCCCAGATTGCATAAAAATGCAAGGTGAGGCTTAACAATTTACAATGGTGAATGACTATGAATTTTGTTCCTAAAATAACAGACTCAAATTTATTAGAATAAAAGGTTCTGTGTGTGAAGTGTATTAGTATTTAATGTTTTTAATAATCTGGATGGTAAATGAAACAAATTAAATCTTACAATATTATTTTAGTTTTACAAATTTGTTTTTTAAAAGAGTGCAATGTATGAGTTTAGCCGTCAAAGAACTTAATCATGAGATAACTCACAACAGAATCCATTCCATTGTAAGCTGATTAAACACTTTAACTTTACAGAATACAAATTATACATTCGCAAAGGCTTAAATTCTGTACGTACTTTAACAACGTCCTGTTTATTTCAGAAGAGATTTATTCCCTCAACTAATGGAATTCTTTTTATTTAGTTTTAGTTACATACGTTTTAAATTA
The DNA here is from genome assembly GCA_018207615.1 of Philaenus spumarius. Classification (NCBI taxonomy): domain Eukaryota; kingdom Metazoa; phylum Arthropoda; class Insecta; order Hemiptera; family Aphrophoridae; genus Philaenus; species Philaenus spumarius. The sequence goes on along the minus strand of JAGFPH010003300.1, from coordinate 125,718 downwards.
CAGAACGACGAGAACAATCCGTTTTCAAATGGATTAAAATTACATGCTTGTACTTCACAGTAACTTATGAATTTGAAACCGTTTGTGTTTTAAAAGCAGCTTTTTTAGTATTTGTTTCAGCTAAAATTATCAATAATTCAGCCTTTCAATGAAAATTTATTTTTTTACTGATTAAATTGTTCAAACTATTAACAAAAATGTGAATCTATTGTTTGTAATTTTATTTGTGCAAGATTTGGGATTCAGAATTTCATTAATTTCAGACATAGGTGCCGCCCACAAATTTAAAACCCACTGAAAATAAACTTAATAAAAGGACAGAACTTTTTTTATCAAGTTCTATAGGTGTTTTCAAACTACTTTCTCAAGCTTCAGGAGATAGAGTCTTTAGTGAAAACTAAAGAAAATATTTGTAAAAAATCATGTAAGTACAAAATTTAAAAAAAAAACAATGGTTTTACTCGGTTCAAAATGACATATTGTATATAACTTCTTTAAATTAAAAAAATCTATTGCAAAATTTCAATAACGTATCATTTACAATTTTATAAAAAAATAAGTATTGTCATTGTTTAAACTACATTTTTTATTTTTATAATAACCTTCATCGATCTCCGAAAATGTGAAATTTTTAAGGAAAAAAGTTTTTTGAAACATTTGACTTCAAATATCTTGTAATTCCAGTGCAACATAAGTGAGGACTTTAGACACATTTTTTAGAATGTTTCACAAAAATTTAAGAAAATGTCACAATAATAATAATTATTCTTCCAATATTATTGGCGTATAAGTACCATACGAGGGCGAGTGAAATGTAAACCAGACTTTGCTCTTCATATCTCATGAAGTGTTATGAATAGGGATATCTGCTTGATGGGCTGTTTCTCCCTGTTCTTTCCTCAGTACTGCCATGAGTGAGCAGATTCCATCACCTGTTGCACAACATGTTACAACAGAGTTTTTAACAAGATGTTAACCATCGGAAATATTGACTAGGATAAAATTACAGTTTGGAGATGCTATACTGTCTCAGCAAGTTTAGGTGGGTAAAGAAGGTTTGGAAAATAAGTCATGATTGATGACCAAGGTCATTTCAGGATGAAAATATCCATGCAGTTAGTGACAACTGGAATATCAATATCGATATCCATGCCTTATCAAAAATATTGAATGGTGATAATTGCAATAAAATTTAGAGATGGCTATCAGCCACAGGAGTGCTTATGCCATCATCACAGAGCATCTTGGCTTCAGAGAAGCCGATACCCAAAGGATTCCTTGTTTATTTATTGACAGAAAATTAGAAAGAAGTCAGATTGCAAATCCTAAACACCCTACAGCCCAGATTTATCCCCATGTGGTTATTTGGCGTAAATTTACTTTAGGAGAACCAGCTGATAGGTTTCGAAATGATGACTTTTCCATAGGAAAACTCCTGCCCATCTAAGCACATTGTACTATTGAATGTTGGTAAACATACTGTGACTAGAAACTGTAAGTTAGAACTTCACTAAATTAGTTTTTTTATCGATTTCAAATATATTGATTCATCAAATATATTTAGGCCTTTGTTATACACATCGGATTGATTTGATGTATCAAATCGTGAACATGAATGTATATTGAATATCCTTAGTTTGTATTTTGATGTAAAGTATGACAAATATTATATATTTATGTATTATACAATTTTATCAAGTGAATATATTTTGTGTTACTGTTTTGTTAAGTGATGTTAACTTGTTAATAATACAGGAATAGCTAAGTAATGGCAATCGTGTTTATTTTCAATCCGATGTAATTGAAAAGATACGTCTAATATTTTCTGCGTTAATAAGTCTATTAAGTTTAAAGTGTTTAATTTTCTGCCCATAAGTAATTATATTAAATTTTGTAAATTATACTTTCTGTTCACATTTTTATTTATTTAATCCGTTTAGAAATAGACTTGAACATTACAACTACGTATTAGAGCATTTTCTTGTGCATATGTTGGCACCACTGCTGCAATATGGAAAGATGTCCTAAACTTAATCGATTATTTTGTGTTTGTGACCTTATAAAAAGTGCTTGGTGGGGAATGATCTGAAAATAATCAATAAATCATGGATCGTGTGTGCAATTGGTAGAAGACTTTTTAAGAAGGAATCCATAAGCTTGCAAAACAATGTTTAAAAGTGTTCAGCAGACTGGGTTGAGAACATTTAAAAGTTTTGTTTGTATTATTTCTTTCCAAGCTCAAGAAATGTATAGGCTATACAAAAAGTACTGTTTATCCAAAGTTACATTACTTTTATACAGCGCCTACTGCTTTCTACTATTTTTACAATGATTTTCGAAAAGGTCAAAGCAAAATAAAGACAAAAATTTAAGAAAAGTTATAGTCTAAATTTACTTCACATCACAAAAATAAACAATTTATTCAACAGTAAAAAGACTTACACTTGAGATCTTCTTTCATCATTTCATAATGTCAAAGATAGCATCGTTGCCTCTCAGCTGACTGCCAAGAGCACAAACATATACAGTACGATTTTTTTAACCGTACCCTCGGCCAAGATTGTACTAACCTGAATGATAACGTTAGAAATAGCTCTGGCTACTCTAGTTTTCTCCACGAAAACTGAGCCGAGCGGCGTGAAACAGCGAAAACCGAGTTTCAATAACACTGGCATTTAATACACTTAGCAGCGATGTAAAATTATGAAACTTTCACGGATACGCAGATAAGAACCATACGATTCGTATGATGTAAAAGAAAATCCATTACAAAACCTATTTCATATTTTAAAAATCAATATTACAACAATGTACTTTAATAATGACATGAAATTGTCACACCGCTGGAAAGTTTTGTATTTGTTGGTCAGAGACAAAGTGTTCGCGAGAAAGTTTTAGATAAAGGTCCAAATTAAATATTTTATTTGAAACATTTTTTCGTTTGACTTACGGTTTGCTCAGTACGGATGTCTGGAGTTAGATTCCGCGGAAAACTTCCTGCCTGGGGGGAAGTAGACCTACTTGGTGTCTGGCATTTACCTTAACCACACCACAGTAATATTATTCGAATACTCGAACAAGAGACAAGTAGTCTATGACCCATTCAAGTAGTTTTTATTTCAATAATTTTATTCGAATAATTATTCAATCATTTTTGTTTATTCGAAGTTTGTGGAACTGCCTTTACAATCCCTCCCCGCTACACCGCTAGCCCACCGAGCGCTAGCCGAGCCGAGGGCACGGTTAAAAAAATCGTACTGTACAATGCCGCGGACATGCTAAGAATCCCTCACTCAACCATTATTCGGTCAGTAAATTACTTTTTTTTCAAAATAATTATCTCAAATGCAAATGCAGAAGTAATGAATACACTCATTTAAATGTTCAGTATGCATATTACTTACTACAGAATCTAATACCCGATATCTTCTAAATCGTTTTGAACAGAAACCCAACCTTCATTGCGGGGAGGCGGGTTCCTCATTCGGCACCAGTGACCTTGAGGGATTTAAAAATGTGGTGTACCGCTTGCACCAGCACTAACGATATGGACAATTAGGAGATGGCACACAATAATAATAATACACAAACTATAAAATATGTAATTATTATTTACATGTTTATAATACGACAAAATAGAATATGTACATTGGAAATCTACTGTAAGAAAATATAATACATTTGGTTAAAACGATTAAAATAACTTTAAACTGCAATTAACATCCTGATTGTAAGTTAAGAAGGGATAAAGTTTTAGAAATACACTGTGAAGTGTTGATGTTCATACTAAGTCCAATAGCGAACACAGCTTGGAGCAATGGCACTGCAACTTCTAAAACATACATTTTAGACAATTATAATTTCACTAACATTTTATACAGCTACATCAAATAAAAATAAAACAGTATTGTTCCCAGCTGGGATAAATGTTTGAAAGTTAGAAGTACATGAATAAAAATTATATAGGATGATATAAAAAATTATTCCATAAATTTTGATTATAATCAGCATAATGTTAACCCAATGTAATACCACATTACTGATTTTTACTGACAATTTGGTTTACTAGTTTGTGTGATTCATTTTCATATTCCACAAACAGGAAAGTCAAACTTGTATGAACAATTGTAACGTTTTATAACAGTCCAAAACTAAACAAAATCTTGTCAAAGGTTAAATAGTAAGTACAATCAAATCAGTCCAAGAGCAAATGAAAGATGGAGAGTTCTTCTAAAATTCAAAAACTTATAAACTAAAAACAACATTTTTTTTTTTAAGGCGAAAAATGGTGTCGTGCATCTTGTCCAAGTGCTATCTCGTCCAAATTCCACGAACGTAGGGCGGGAGGTTAATTCTCTACCTGCCAACTAGTGCCATCTCGTCCAAAAACCTATGCTATTGTTTACTTGACAGGTTTACAAAAACTATACGTTTAATTCTTTTTATTAAGAGTCTTCTATACATTGCGTAAAACAGCAAGGTATTTGTTTACTTTAGAGTGTCAATCGAAGCTACTATTTACAAATCTTAACTTTTTTCTTTATAAATATAGTATTTATACACTTCGTAGAAACGAACAGTTTGGCCAACTCAACTAAAAAGTTGTACATACGTTTTTAAAGTACAAACATACTGTTATCGGCCAGGTTAAGTAAAAAGTAGACATACTGTGACTAAATACTATAGGTTAGAACCTTTTAGTTTTTTTTTAATTTTAATTATATAAAGTGATAATAACGAAATATAATCATACTGTTATCGGCCAGATTAAGTAAAAAGCAAACATACTGTGACTACATAATATAGGTTCGAACCTTTTAGGTTTTTTTAAATTTTAATTATATAGGCCTAATGTGATTTACACTCGTATGATTTACACACCGCCACACAATTTCTCCACACTTCTTTTAATTTTTCTTTGTATACCGAAAACCGTTATATAAAAGACTAGGTTGGCCTCTTATGGTGGTCGAAAACTCCATATTCCTATAGATGTTTACACCTCCCGATCAAGTATACAAATGAGGTTTAAATTGGCAGTGTCCACATGTAAACAAAGGGGTGGGAGAGCGGGGAGGGTGCTAGGCGAGGGCGCACAACCACAGGCTACCTGCGTTGCCTTCCTCAACCCTTGTCAAGTTTTCACTTGGATGAGATGGCACTAATTAATGTGTTCATTCAACTGTAAAACTGAGCTGGACGAGATGGCACTCTTTTCTAGGAAATAGGGTGTTGGACGAGATAGCACTTGGACGAGATAGCAGTACATCGGAAAAACCTAGGTGGTTATCATCGCCTCTAAAAACAACAGACAATAGCCAATGGCAACAACAATATTATACAAGAAAGCCAACAAATTCCACTATTTTAACCTACATAGAAAAGGAAAAACCGGGGGTGCAGAATATATCCTAATGCCCGAACAAGGTTCGGGGGAAAATTTACACTGGGCTGGGGAAATTTTGGCTTGGGAAAAATTTACAAAACTAAAGAAGAACTAATTATGTTTGTGAAAATTGATAAGAAATTAATGGGAACAAAAGTCATTGGTTTGTTTACGATATATACACACACATACCCTAACATACACAAAGTGTGTTTCTGCAGCAAGTCAAACACGGTTCCTGTTTAATCTTTACCGCACGATTAATGATTAGGCCAAGCCAACGATACGATATTTTGGTGGCAGTTGATGAATGGCGGTTTCCTGATTCTTGACTAAGTACAATAAAACTAACCACACATCTGGTATACTTTCTTTAGGTATTAATAATTAATGTGGTACCTGTATGCAAAATTTGGTTAGCTTCATACAAATGATATTATTCAAGCGATAACAATTAAATCACATTAAACATAGGTATTATACATAGGTATTATTGATGATTTCATTTCCTAACTTAAACTACTTACCGAAATTCTAAATAGGTGTTTATCTGTAAAATGCATATGATGTGGTTTGTTTCCATTTTAAGTGTGTAGATGGGGGTTATACGGTAGCCAGGTCGCCTATTATAATAGCGACCTGTCATTTCATATCTCTTGCTTCGACCCCAACAGTGTATGAGTAGCAAGTGGACTAGGCGGTTGTTTATTATTGGATTTTTAAATTTATATGCATACAGTAATCAGAATTAGCTGATGGAAGCTTGAAAATCATCTAACAATAATTATTATTAGTCGCACATATTGCCCACACAACATAGGCAAACTATCAGAATTTGCACAAGCATCCAGTTTTTTTTTTCTTTTTCTTTTAAATAAATATGTAAATTGGAGGCTTTTTAAGTACAATTTAACAGGAAATTTGAATATTAGCTGTCTGAATGCAGATAATACTGCAAAGTGCTATTGGAATAATTTTTTGTGAAATTCTTGGGAAATTTGGTTTGCTAAAACATTTCCCGGATCTCTGGGAGAAATTCTTTGGAATCGTTTTAAATTTTCTTCCGTTAAATGTTCTCTAACCAAAAATAGTTCTTTTAAATGTAAGTCACTGTAAGATACAGGTTTCCTAAAGTCGTTTGACAGATCATTTGGCAAATTTATTTTTAAACTTTAGTAAAGAATTATTTGCAAACTAGGTTTTTTTTACAAACAGTAACCAATACATTTGTTTTGCGCCTTAACTCATAACAGGCAGGGTAAAGATGTATCGGTACAAGGTATGGTTGCTAAAACAGGCAGTGTAGTTCTATCGCTACTCTAGAAGACTTAATGTAGTTCTATTTTATTGAGAGCATCAATAGATAGATATTAGTACAGTATAGAAATGTTTATTCCTAATAAGTAAGGGAACATTAAATTTCTACAAAGATATTTCCAAGTTGCAATTGAATTACAACAAGCTCACAGATTATTTCATTCAGTTTTGAGACAACGTTTCACGTTATACCATTTCTCCTGGATGCAAAGTTTGCCTTTGTTGAATTTTACTCAATTAAAACATAATATTCTTAGTTCATAAATAATTTTCATAAACTTCAACTTTAGTTTAAAACTGATCAGTTCTTTATATTTGTATATTAGATTAGTTTTCAATTAAATTAGTGGATTATTTTCTATATTACAGGAACTGTAATAACAGGGCCTAGTGTAGAAACAGCGGATAGGGACATTTTGACTAAGAAATAGGGATTTACTATTTTTGTTATCCGACAGTGAAAATAATAATTATGATATAGAGATGCTTGTGATAGTGACTTTAACAAATTGATAAGACCCATAATTTATAACTAGACCTAATTATGGGTTATATATAATTTTATACAACCTATAATTTTTTGAATTTAAAATAATGTATTAGGCTTTAACAACAAATAAAGACAATTGGTGTACAATTTAAATGTAATAATAATACAAACACGGATTTTGAAACTTTCAATTATTTTTAAGCATTAGGGCCTAGATTACCATAATTTAAAAGAAAACTTTCAGATTCTGCAGTATTTAGTAAATAAGTGTACTTTTCTCATATTTATTTATGCAAAACTAAAATTATGATGAATGTTAACTTAAAGATGACTTATTTTGTTTAAAAAAAATGCTTACCCAGAATCACACACACATCATAAATCAGCATGCCTTCCAAACGGTTAAGATTTGGATTCAGGTGTGCTAACCTCTCAGCTATTCACATTTCATTTTAAATCATTAACCTATGATCATACCAACTTCATTTTCACAAACGTACAACAATGAAAACTGATAAAATACTCAAACGTACCTTGTGAACAAACTACAACTTCCGGCAGCCGATCCAAGACAGAACTGATCACATCATACTGGCCCGAATTTAAACATGCGAGGTAAGCAGGTAATGTAGTAATGGCTGCAGAAGGGCAGTGACGGAGATACCTCGACAGCAAACCATGAGCAAGACTTCTGACTGATCCACTCGGTGAGAGTATCAATTCGCAAATATCGCCCACAGCGGATTCCAAAAGAGCTGGTCGTCTCACTGACCACTGATCCAGATCTTGTAAATTGACCAAAGCATCTGCACATAAATCCATTATTTACAGTTCTTATATTCTGCAATATATAGATTACAACAGAATTAGGTAAGAGAAGATTTTTAAAATTGCATTACTGGGGTTTTCTACAGATACTGAATGATTAAAACAAATATGTTTTAACACTCCATTTGGTGGCACTGGATCTGTGAGATCCAGGCTACAGTTTTTTTTTCTCAGCCCCTTCTGCATGGCGGGAAACGTAAGTTCCCCTCCTATGCTCCTGTCTTGTGGAGTAATACACGCCAGAACTGCAGTCACCTTGGTACTACACGCTTCCAGGCGCTAGTGACAGTTTGGATCTGATAGATACCACGCCACCAAAATTGTAACCTTGGTTCTACATGCATCCAGACCCTATTGACAGTTTGGATCTGATAGATACAACACCACCAAGTATTTTCAGTTTTACCGTTTTTGTTAATTTTTTTATCCCAACTTACTTTCTTTTCATGCATTATCTCAGTATAATTAGTTTGATGTCTATTCTGCATTTAAAGTGATTGTTTGGTTTTTTAGAAACAGGTTAGGTGATTGATTTTCGATTAAGGACCTGAGAGAAGTATGTCCCTAAAAGGGGCGCCACCATTGGAGTGTTAATAAAAAAAGTAATAACACGTCAGAGTGACCTGTTTAACCTTACAACTGTTCATGCAATTTTTTTGCAATGCCAAGCCATTTCGGTGTGTGTTGCAAGCATATTTTCAAAAATTCGCCAAATATAGTAATTATACCCCATCCAAAAGTTTTCCATTGCTTTTTTGTAGAGAAAGGTTCAAAGAATTCATATAAAAAATTGAACCAGAAAAAATTTATTGATATAAGTTATTAGCTCAAGAAACAAAAAATGTTCAGTAACAAAAGAAAAAAGTTTAAGTAGTAAACATTTTTTGTAATTTTTTCAAAAGTTTTATAATTTAGTTCTAAATAGAACTGTTTCAAAATATAAATATATCAATTTCATATTTTTTTTCTTTTTTTAACACCAGTTTTTTCGTTCTTTCTACAAAACTGCTAACAAAACTAGGCCTAGTTTGAATAGTAATTTAGGAATACAGTATATGCTTTGCCCAAAAATGAAATATTATTAAAACAAAGTGAAGAGAATAAATCATAGAATTGAACTGTGTGTAATTCTACTTGTACATTCTTACTTTATAAACGTATTTCACTTAGATTTACTTGTATCACAAAATTAGATCAAGCGGATAAAACCTCTCATGGACCAAGCGTATACAATATCGTGTGTGAATAGACCGTGAGAACAACGCTAGCCACTCATCTCGAAAATTAATTAACAAATCATAATTAACAAGTAAGATGTTTTTCAAAATAAAAAAATATTTATCACGCATACAAGGCAAAGCATCACAGTTCTGTTTACATGAAAAAGTTGAAGTAGCTCATGCTGAAGTTGGCTGATGTCAGAACTTTATAATCTATGGGTTACTACAACAATGCGTTTTTAA